>JAGPOY010023593.1:3047-13588 GCA_018983105.1 Silene uniflora
TGAAACGCAAAAAAATAAATTAGTAGACTAGATAATGGTATTTTTAGTAAAGTCGGGGTAGATTGATAACGTTCATTACTTATAAAACTACTAGGCTTATCATTATCTTTAACTTAAATAATCCCGTAATGACACAAATTCACGTCTTAAACAAATTAAAGTTGATAATATAATCAATATATAAACGGAAAGAATTAAAAACTTTCTTAATTTGTCACCCACATCTTCCTTGTGGAGAACTTGCGAAGCATAAATGCATAACCCTATAGCACTAGTGCACTACCACTATGTACTTCCACTAGTATACCTTAAAAATACTTCTATTTATATAAACTGGTTTAGATACCGTGCAATACATACACTATTAGTACATTTTACGCCAGGGGCGGATCCAAGGGGGGGCCCGGGGGGGCAGGTGCCCCCCATGAAGTTTCGGAAATAAATTTTTATAAGTATTTATATTAGACATTAAGTTATCATGGCATAGTTGGTTGAAGTGTTGAATTCTTTCTAGGAGATAAGGGGTTCGATTCCCACTATGGCTATCATTTTCATAAATTGTTTTGGGTTGCAGCCCATTAAATGTAACTTTTTGGCTATTTCAAATATATATTGAAAAAATTGTTTGATATATGATTTGAACCCTTGACCTTCAATGGACTTGCCAAGCTTTAAACCATTAAACAAACTTACATTTCTTGTTAAATTAAGTACTATAGTGTTCTTATATATTCTACAACAGAGTTTAAAACCCTTTTTTTTAAACATTGTTTTTTGAAAAAACATATCTATCGGAAAAAATACACCTTTAAAATACAAAAATGTTGTCTTAGACGTAAATAGCGCGTCAAATTTTTTTTTGTGCCCCCCTAGAACTAAATTCCTAGGTCCGCCACTGTTTTACGCTTATTATTATCACATATGCATGCAATCACGTAATCATATGCTCTAGAGCTGTTCAAATGCGGGCTTGGGCCGGACATGGGCCGGGTTATGAAGAAAAAAGTTGCCCTTTAAACCTTAGTGGGCGGGTTGGGCCATAATTATGGGCCAATTATCCTTGCCCTTGCCCGCCCTTTAGTCAAAAGTCGGGAGGCCCATGGGCTAATGGGCCGTAAGACGAGACTTCAATTTAAATATTTTTTAACTAAAATATATAAGGGTACCCAATATATAAATATTTTCGTTATATTTTAACCTTTAAAGTTTACGTCTTGTATATTTACGGAGTATATTAATATTTTAGTATTTCACATCTGTATAAAATTGATACAATTTTCTTTGAAAATGTCTTTTTATAAGAGTAAAAGTAAGGATTTAAATACTAAATGGGCCTAATGGGCTGGCCCACGGGCTTCTCTTGTTGTCCATACCCGCCCATTTAACTTGGCGGGCCGGGCTTGACCCGCCCTCTTAATTTTTCGGGTAAAAAAACCTTGTCCAAGCCCACTTAATAAGCGGGCCGGATGGGCCGGGCCAATGGACAGGATGACCCATGAACAGCTATAATATGCTCCCTGGCCTTTCTATAAAGATAATACTTGTATAGTTTTTTGATTAATAAATCGATTATATATACTCTTTGTTTATCACCTCAGCCATTTGTTAATTTTTTTCTTACAAAATTTCTCAGGAAGATGCAATAATTTGCATTCAAACACGCTATGTTATTATACATTACATTTCTATATATTTAGAGAATATGCTTCATTCATATGTGGTTGAGAAACAGTATGGCTTTGGCGGAGCTAGGATTTGAAGTCAACGAAAACGAACAAGTGATAATATAAGTTAATCTTGAAAAGAAAACTCGAAAATTTTAACCAAAATTTTGAAAATTTCAGCTGTCAGTGAGGATACCCGTCTCTACTAGCTTTCCCCCCGCTCCACCACTGGTAAAGTACCGCTATTAAAAACTTCAAACTAGGGTTAGTCCTTAATTTAGAGTTTGATAAAGTTCGATGATAATGAACACCGCAAAATCTAGAGTTTATCGACATACGAAAAAGACATCCACGAAATGAACTCTCTAGAGTCTAGACAATAGAAAGCACTGCGTATATAACACGAATTATTAAAAAAAAAACGTATTAGCTAGGTTGCTTTTTATGTTTGGTTTGAATTAATTAAGCTGATTGCAACCGCAATTTTCTTCATTGACTTTCAGACTTTGCTGCTAACAAATAATTAAAATTATATTTATTAACTGGACAGCATAATTTGATGATTATTAGATGGAGATTGTTTACCGTTGTATTTTGATAATTGTCGCCATCAACCTTATCAATACAACGTCACAACAAAGGTATACGACATTTAAATAAAATTTGTTGAATCAATTATGAATATAGCAAAAAAATTGGTCTTATGCATGTACAAGTAAGTTCCATGTTGCATTTGAGGTTAATATTTACCAAAGGGAATAGTTTTGGTTATATGTACTCAGTCTGTTTCAATTGTTCGCTTACATTAGATTAAAATTTAAAAGATTACATACAAAAGTAAACAAATTTCTACGGAGTAAGTCAAGGTTGTTGATAATAATCCAACAATCTTAAATCATAAATCAAATTAAATTATTAAATAGTGAAAGTCAATGGAGACGAACGAGCACGACATGCTGGCAAAAATAATGTTGATATTATCACACCTGAAATTAACAACTGAAAAATGTCAACTCATTATACTTGAACGTTGAAACCTAAGATGCAATGTATTATGTATGCATGCTTGCAACACTCAATCATGGAGTAAAATAACACTTAAATATATAATATAGGATATAGGAGTACATAATAATAAGAATTTTTTTCGGAATAATATTGGTCAATTGAAGGGAACTAATGGAAGTGGTCAATAATTTCAGATCCGTCTTAAAATAAGCATACGTACTCTTTTATATAAGCGTTTTACTAAATTACTGTATACTCTATACAATTACAATGTATTTAAAAGATTGTTTTTTAAAGTAAAAAATGGTGTGTGGAAATTTTTTAAAAAAGTGAATAAGTATAATTTAGTGAAATGCGTATATGAAACAACAATCACGAATATTAAACTAAGAATGTTATATTTGATTAATCTCAAAGTGTTCTTGGTTTCCAACTAATTATTCTATGGGAGACTAGATAACAGAAGGTAAGGGATAAATTTTTCCTATATAAAGGTTATTCAATTCATAAGTTAGTATGAGACGGTAGTAATTTAACTACTTCTATTATTTACCCATTGAACCGATTATTACTCGGCCTATCTTCCCTATTTTTATCTTCAGCCACCATTATCTTCCTCTAATTTTGTTAGCTCATTCAGCTTCTACGGAGTATTATTTTAGTAACAACAGTAGGTCTTGCTTGCGACGGGTCGGATCTTGTGACGGGTATTTTGTGAGAGGAAATGGGTAGAGGGACAAGGTGAGCACCCCCATGTGCTTCTCCACTCACCCTTAATGGGTATTTTGTGAGAGAATATGGTATCCTTCTTAAGCTTGCGACGGATACCCCCATCTTAAATGAGAATTTGTGCAGTAACAAATAACAATTACTACTTTCACCGTACCCCAAGGAAGCTCATACGTAACTCCTAAGAACAACGAATTATTATGGGGGAGAAGAACATGTCACGTGCATAATCACGTGCCCTCATTTACTGCACTTTGATTGCTTTTACTCAACTTCTTATAGGTTGTCGTCTACGTTGGTGACTTCAAAAATTACACGGCCACTGACGGCCACGCTTTTTTATAAGCTCGCTACATACGTTTTACGTGAACAGGTCAAATGTGTGTTAGAAGAGTTTAGAGTACATTTGAATCGAGATAATTTGAATTGAGATATAAGACGGTATGAGGTTCTAAATTCATATATTGAATATGTAATACGGAGTATTGTCTATTCTTTAAAATTATACTCCCTCCTATCCAGGATAACTGTCCCATTTGCCAATTCCGTCTACCCAGACAAATGTCCCATTTGTCATATTTGGACATGTTTTATTACTATCGTACCCTTTGCTCTTTTCATTATTACAACCCAACTCGCTCTTACACATTACTTTTCATTATTTAACTCACCTTTTTTCTTACCCCAAACAATACTTTTCATTATTTAACTCTATTCCTTAATTCTCGTGCCCTACCCAAATGGGACAGTTATCTTGGATAGGAGGGAGTAAGTTTTACTTGAACATGTCAAATGTGTGTTAAAATAAAATAAAAATTACTATTTTTAAAGTATTATTGTCCAATCATTTAAGAATGGGAGGGATATAATAAAAATGAGAATTGGATCAAGTCAATGTAAGTTCGGATTGTTTTCACTCGGTCAGGTCAAGATGACTAATCGGATCGGATTAACTTTATTAAGGTTCGTAGGGTGTACATGGCGGCATGCGTTTAACGTGTAGTTTGGCTAGGTAGTGGAATCCACGCTGATTAAGATCCGGAAGTAGCCGAAAAGCATGAGACTATTTATTGATTTTGTAGAGCACAGATTATTCATTATTGACATGATTTTGTCGAATGATTTTGAGAGCATGTTTGGCGCCACATTTCCATTGCTACTTCCACTTGTGCTTTACTCTATTCTTATCAAATGATATTCACAAAATAGGGGGTGTAAACGAGACTAGCCGAGCTCAAGCTCGAGCTCGGCTCATATCGTAAAAGTTGAGTTTGAGCTCAAATCCGGGTTATTGGAATCAAAGCTGGGATCGGTTTATATGATATTTTACGAGCTCAAGCTCAGTTTGAGCAATCTCGAGCCGAGCCGTTTCCATGGGCTTGTCGAGGGGGCTCAGCTCATTTACAGCCCATATCAATTTCATGTTACGATTGCCATTGATAATGCCAATGTGTCACTCACATGAGTCCGAGTGAAATATGCCGACAATCTTGCTTAATCACTATAATTGATGGTACTCAATTCATTTATTGAGCTTTAACTTCCATTATACTTTGCTAATTAAAATTCTTATTCTTCCTTTTGCCTCCACTAATTTTCATCTTATTCAAATGCAACTTGTAGACAATAAATAAACTTTTACTAATATAGATTTCAATAAGCTTAGTACTTGGTATAGCCTCTAGCCCACTAATATGGATGGAATAATCTTGAGAGAACGAAAGAGTATAAGGTCTCGCTCATGATCGTCACAAGCTTGTGACGTCTCATAATCTTTTTCCCTAGCTCCGCGTGAACTTTTATTCGTTATTTCTGTTTTAGGTGGCAGTTTCTATTAGTGGCGGATCGTGATAAAAATATTACTCGTAGAAGACCGTACTTCTATCTTGGAAATTAAGTAATTAACCCTACTATGTAAAATTCAAGGAAGTCGGACCTCCTTTCTAAGATCACAAAAAAAAGACGATCTTTACTTATCCACCGGGTTATATATGAGATTGAAGTTTTGTCAATCAATTATTTAGAAATTGAAGATATTATTGCTCAATTAAGTTGTACTATAATAATTCAATAACTTCACGGAACTCAAATGTGACTAATAATATGTCACATGTAATAGACTAGTAGTTATGTTTGTGATGAGTCACTCGTCATAACGTTGGCTAATTTGTTTGGAACCTCATTTCTGGTTTTTGATCAATCGTCTTTCTTCCATGGACATGACCTTTTACCTGTTCTTTGAAAATATATATACATGTTCTATACCATGCCAACCATGGTTAAAAGATTTCAAAACATAAATTCCTAGTTGTTTGATAAGTCACAAGTTGTATATTTTGAATACAACTTGCACATAAGGAGAAAAAGCGAGTCAATCTGTGCATACTGAAAATGAAAACATAAATAAATGACTGAGACACCTGATAAGGAAAACGTAAATGATTGGCCGAGATATAGGAAGTAGATAAGAAATTAAAAACTGACCTTTTACTATTGACAAACGAGTATTTTTATATATAAAAGGAGTGTCGTACATTGTAAAACCGTCTCAGAACCGCACACAGATTAGAATACAAGCGGTTTGTGACGGATTCCTGAATTAAGGTGAGACATTGCCGTTAATCAAGCTTACACGGAATCTGACGCGCATGGTAATGTTAAATGATGTTAGGAGACATAAAAGTCGTGTATGGCAAAGCAAGCAACTTTCAAAAGGAAATCAAGAAGGTAATTAGTAATCAAAGTAGTTATAATTATAGCAAACAATGACTTTTATAGCATAATTAATTTGTCTTTATTTCGAAGAAAGATGGAAAACTTGTCTTGTTTCAAAATCAAATTGAGTAAGAGGGCCCTTCAATTTTGACGAAAGTTTTCTAGTACAGTTATGTATCATGTAGCTCATAGATCTTTCCAGATTTGGTAGGCCTACTTCTTCTATAGGGAAAGTAGATATCAATCAACTAAAGCCAGCTTACATATGAAAGGAATAAAACCAATGCGGTTTTTGCAAATTCTCGTTTGCAATGGTCATAAATTATGACGACATAAATGTGACTACTTTATGATAAAAAAAAATGACCACTAAAATGGTTACTTTGTAATAGCAAACTGGTTGTACATGTTAAATTTTTGAGAACTTAAGGATCCAATGTTTTAACAGTATAGAGAAGTAAGAGAACAATGGCAAGTTTCTGATGCGGGAAGAACTATAATGTCGGTCATAGGAAGAGCAAGGGATGAGGCATGGGTATGACACTTTGGATATAAACATATTTAGGGGCCTAAGATGGGGAAGAGAAATAGAAGCCTCCGCGAAAAGGCTACCAGTCATAGCAAAGTACTCAGTGGCTTATATCATGTGGTTACGGGGCCTTGATCCATGGACAAAAGATCAGGCATGTATGAGTAATGAAGCCTTAGCTTGTAAATATTTCACAGCCTATGGCTAGGAGGAAATTCCACGAATATTTTACGGACAAGCATGACTCGCTACGTTTTTTACGCTCATATGACTTCTTTTATATCACATCTAATCCGGAGGTTATACATGATTCCATCTTACGCTCAGGGTATGCAAAATTGTCAGAGAAAAATGCAATAGTTGATGCAAAGAACAAATTTTGACATACCTTTTCTCATACCCTTCTCAGAACACAGCTGCCCGCAGTAGCGCTCTTTCACCAATCAGCTCTTTTCTTATGGCATTAACTTCAGACTCTCCCTTCAGCAGTTCAGCTGTAGACATACCTGGAGAGCAGGTGATAGAAAAGGCTCTCCACAACCTGTTTTCAATATGGATTACGAAAGACAAACATTCTGGAAATAAATCAGTGGAAAAAAAATTTGCAGTGACGGTTTGCAGCTCCCTGGAAAGCAACAGGCTCTAATGAACAAGTGTTTCCACCAGGCAATGAAAATTCCAGTATCCTCATACATCTCTCGGTAGGCCAGCGGACATCACCTTCATATAACAATGATGCAAAAATTTGAAGGCATCTCTGGCTTGGTTATTCAGGTGAAGCTGGAGGGAATGCCATTGCTGAAATCATATTTGTGGACTATAAGTACTTGTATATAACTATGGCTTGGTTATGAGTTATCCAGGTGAAACTGGAGAAATGCCATTGCTGAAATCTTATTGAAGGACATAACCCTGGTAACTCATGAAGGCATGAAGCTACCTAATACGGTTAAGAACAACACACAAAAAAATTAGTGTCGGCTACTGCGTTCAAATTGGGTCAGAAAAACTTTTCTTAAAACACTGCAACTTTCTTCATCACTGCAGCTTTCCTCAGAGCTAGACATCATTCTGAATATATACCGACTTAACCTCAACTTGTAGGTTGCAAGTCCACTGTTGAACAGCAAATATAAACAATTGATAACCTTCATAACTTGAAGACAATCATTTGTCATTGCAGGTAGGAGAATGCACATCACTTGGTATCCAAAACATTTACCCAGGTTTCAATGAAAGACACGAGAATGAGAGCTGAAAAATCTTCTGGTTGCTCTGAATGAACCTTATGTAATCTACACAGCCTATTCTTACAAGTTCTCACTTAATTAGCCACCGTGATCTTTAATTGATTCAATCAGCAGCAACCAGTTTCATCATAGCTTAGCTTCTACGCGCTTACAAATTACTCTCAGATCTCAGACAGATTCTCAAGAGTCTCTGAGTTAGCAAAGGTAATCTCTATTTCAATAAATCAGCAGATACTCACACAAGTTAATTGATGCTCAGACTCTATGTGCTACACATTAGAGTCTCAGATCTTGATAACAGATTTTCCTGAACAAACCAAGTCGTCAGCTGCTATTGAAGCTGAGAACGTACGAGCGGTGGAAGGTCGGCATCCTGTATTGCTGTTCACAATAAATGTAGAACCCGAAAACACAGGTCAAATGAAACAACTGATATGATTTCAGTCTTGTGACTTGTGAGCATCTATAGAAAGCTAATGAGGATGGAGTGATTATTATTGAAGGGACCCTATTTTATGGTCATGGGAACAGAAAAATAACCATCTAAGATCACATGAAACCTTTACGAGAACCAATATGTAGCTCTCGCCTTTATAATCAGAAGCGCAAGTCAGTTGATTCGTAGATCACATGTTTCTAATGTGGATGCGTAAATAACACGGTCCGATGTTAGCTACTCCCCTAATGTGCAAGTACGAAAGATGAAGAGAAACATCACGAAACCACGTGTCCACGTATTTGAACGTTATCTATTCTGTCTGAAATTTGCAAAGTGCAGCCAATTTATTATAACAGCAACCAATACAGAGATAGTAGCAATGATAACAACAGCAATTACTATGTAGGAATCACTAGGGAGTGAACAGTATGTAACATTTACCAACCCATTTCTTTTAAAAGTAGCAACAACAAAGCCAGGATCATTTTGTGCAGTCCATGTTAAGCCTGGAACTGTCACCTCGCGAGTCCCATCTGGGTGTGTAATATCACAGAATTTATTACTGTGGGCACTGAAAATCATCCTGACATCAAAATGTAAATCACTTTTGTTGTTAGTCACTCAAAAACTGGTAGATGGAATAAAGAGAGAGTGATCTACAGGTAATTTGAAAATCTCTGAAAACCAGTAGCAGAAGAAATAATAGGGCTTTGGCCATGATCAGGAATTCAAAACCAGATGACAATTAGCAGCACCGAGTATAGGAACTAAATTGAAATTTGTGAATACCAGTGGTCAGAGTTGGACAAACCTTGGTTTGAGTGCTCGTAAAACATATTCAGTCGCATTTGGCGGAACAGTGTGCAGCAAGTCATACAGACCCGAATTCTCAAGTACCCTATATCAAATTAAAGAACAGTTACAGAAATTCACAGAAAATAGGTCGTGTAAAAATTGAACTACAAGATAGGACAGTTAAGGGTTTTGAGTCATATGACAGATAGCACCCGAATGTATTGTACTAGTAAAGACTCAAGACTAGTCTTGACAAATCAAGATGACACGGCCAAATAAGACTAACTTGATTAAACATAATAAAGTCAGCTAAATGAAACTACAAACTAAACTTCACTCACTGGAACAAGGGTTAGCTACCCAAAGAACTCTACCAAAAGGGTTCACAAAGAATAAGAAAAATCATACGAAGGGGTAAATATGTCTGTCTTAACAATGCTAGTAGCCTAACACTTTTAGCTTTAAAATTACTGAATACTGATATATCCAAGGGTGTATATCTGGAAATAAGTGGATATCATAACGATACTCACCTGCTTTGTAATAACTTCATACTATCTGGAACAAGATTTGTTATGGTGTTATATTTCCTTTCCCAGCAGTGGCCTTTCGATACATGTTGAAACGGAAAGTGAACCAGAAGTACAGGGCCGGATTGAGATGATACCGAATGTTCTCTCCATTGAAACTCATACGAATCTTCATTGGTCACATATGATTTGGCAATTGACTCATCTGCCCCTTCAGTTTTCATTCGCAAATTAGCACTTTCCCTTTCAATTACCCTCTCAATGTCAGGTAGAAGTTCATTGTTGCCACAAAGCAATGCAACAGTATTGAGAGAAACAAAACTGACATTGCCTATCTCAAAGCTACCACAACCTACAGAATCCAAATCAGGGAAACTGCTAGCAATCCGCTGAACAAAGCCAGGCTTCAACTTAGCACATTCTCCGATGTCCCGATCACCCAAAATCACATGAAGAGGAAGCTGAAGATAGGGACCTAGTATTGCCTCCAAGCGCTGAACTACAGATGACCATTCCTTTGTTGTCAGCTCATATCCCATTGCAGACACATCTCCTAGGACTATAAGCATGTCCGGCTTCAACAATTCGAAAGATTTCTGTATCACATATTAGCTGATGTTAAAAAATGAACTGGTTAGACTTTTAAATAACAAAAATTGGTGAAAGCAAACGGAATATAGGCAATTCAATGAGATAAGTAGCAGTCAAGTAAGGGAACTTTCTGAATGAACTTCGATGACATTGATTTCGCATAGTCAATTATGGATTAGTCATCTGTATCAGAAAATGCTAGCAAATTAATCAGTAACTCTCTTTCATACAAATATTGGCAAACAACATTTTAGAGAGCATATAGCTTCTTGAGTTGGGATAGAGATTAAA
>JAGPOY010023837.1:6395-18500 GCA_018983105.1 Silene uniflora
TCGCTCTGATTACCCTATCATTTTTAGGATGTTAGTTTTTGATCGAGATAAATGGATTAGTGTTTGATAATCGGTTGAACTAGATAATAGAGGAGTAAAAGATAATATTAGGATAAATAAATCAATAAGAAATTTAAAAAACAACTTTGCAAAAAGAAAAATTAAAATAAAATTAATGTTATCAAAAATGGTAAATGAGCATATATAGTGTTAAGTGTTAAGTAAACTAAATTTTTTTTTTGTACTTCAACTATATCTTGTTCTCCGTGCTAAGTAAACTATTATCAATCTACTAACGGGATTTACTACTAAGCGAAAAAAGTTTTCTAACCATTGTCACCAATCTAGTAATGGGATTTATTACTTAGCGAAAAGATTTATCTGACCATTATGACCAATCTACTATGGGATTTAATACTTAGCCATTCGATTTTATGTTTTTAGCCCCATAATTATGCTTGGTTTGGTTGAATAACACAACTAAAAAATGAGAAACGTAACACATACAAGTGATAACGGTTAAGTTGAGGGAGTGTTTTATAGGAAAAGAGAGAACACTTATCCAGCTTAACTATATAATCTTCAATACATGAGAAATTTGTTATTTACTAGTAGAAAAACGATGCGATAAAAAAAGAACAACCTACATAGTATCTTTATGTTTTTTTTGCGAGTTCTGCGTATAAACCTTTATATTTTTGCGATTTCTACGTATTAGCCCGTTACATTTTAAAACATACGGTGGGCATCCCTAACTTTTATGAGTATCGTTGTACCACTAAACTTTTACTCCTAAAATATATATGTAGTTACTGCGTCAAGTGATGTTTTAAAATAGCATTAATCCATCTTTCCCAAGCATCCACAACAACAGCTTTTTTTTTTTTTTTTTTTTTTTTGGCCCTGAACCTATCAACCCATTTTATCATAAAATGATACAATAAGTCTCACTTGTGACGGGTCAAGTATCACACACATAGGTAGATAAGACAAAAAGTAAGATGCATAGAGAATAACAAATGACTTGTCTTTATCCTCTCATGTGGGTTTTATTTGACCCGTCACAAGCTTGTGACGGATATCGACTGTCACAAATTAGAATTTGTGAAAATGATATTTTCCTAAAAAACATTATACATACAACAACAATAAGCAAACCTCATGTCACTTAGAACAATAAGACAATAAAAGGCAATCCGATACGAAAATAATGCAGAAAGTGGAAGGAATAAACAGTCTCCACGACTGTTCAGATGAATGCTCCAGAATACAGGCTCAGCAACGGTTTCACTCTTACTTGGGCACCAAGTATAGTACTTCCTTGGATGTCAAGCAAGCAAGGGTCGAGAATGGAGCAAGGAAAAGTGCATAAGCAAGCACAAAGTCGGTTGCCATATCTTTTCTATTTCAGTATTTCCTAATTAGTAGTCTATCCGGTTTTAGGAAAGTTTGCAAGTATCTTAAAATCTGGTTTAGTTAATTATTATATTGTTGTTATGTCTTTTAGTTAATTTACCTTAAAGTTATAAGGATTACAATAAGGCAATATAGCCATAGAGAAAATAGGTAAGTCAGTTTAAGGAAGCTTGTTTCCTTATTCGGTTTAGGAGTCTTTCTAGTTAGCTATAAATAGGAGCCTTATGTTCTTATTTTGATAAGGTATGATTGAAGTTATTAATAAAGCGGAAGCTTTTCGTTTACATGTTTTGTAAACCCTAGGTTCGACGAGTCTCGTTCCGAAATTGTTATTGTTTGACGCGTTTTCAAGCATTAACCCGAGTTGTAATCAATAGGACTTGATTATAATTCACCATTATTCGTTCAATATGGCCTAGATCGAATAAATATCCCATTGGTTCGAGTTCTTCATAGATTTCGAGGCAAATATCCTTTTGTTACCTTGTTACGTTTACAAAATAAAAAAACCGCATAAAAAGTACCAGATTCGAAACCTTTAACTGACAGCTCACAAGACTGTTAATTTTACGAAATTCGTACCAGAATCAGTAATCAGACAATCCCAGCAACTGTCCAGTTTACTAATTCCGCTGCAAACTCTACGAATCTTATTCTTTTGAGTAATTTTCGTATCATTTGGCATCAGAGACAGGTTTGTTGATCCAAGACGGTGACTATGGATTATGATGATCCTAATTTCCTACAAAGTCTTAGAGATGCTTTGAAGAATCTACATGAAGAAGGACCTCGTTTCCAACCACAAAGAGAAGAGCCTATTCGTTACATTGATGAAATCAAGTTGAAAAAACTTCCAAAATTCGTTGGTGGTACGGATCCAGAAGACTATTTTGAATGGGAAAGAAAGATGGAGAGGATGTTTCACTTTAAAGATCTTGACGATGAGAAGCGATTTAAGTATGCTATCTCGAAGCTAAGAAAGAACGCATCTTTGTGGTTCGAGAGTTTGAAGGCTACAAGGGCTCGTGAAGGGAACGAGAAACTAGCCTCATGGGAGTCTTTTAAACGAAAGCTACGTAAGAGGTTAGTCCCTAAGACTCATAAAATTGATTTGTATCGAAAATTGGCTGAACTTATGCAAGGGAGTTTGAATATTTGCGATTATATTGCTGAATTTGAAAGAATAACCCTTATGAGTGAAATAGATGAGCTTGAGGAACAAAAGATGGCTCGTTTCTTTCGAGGTTTAAATTGTAACATTGCTAACATGGTTGAATTGTATCCTTATTCTTCTTTCGATATGCTATGTGATCTATGTGTGAAAGCTGAAGGACAAATCAAGTCAAGTCGTGTTACTTCTAGGTCAAGTCATTGGGAAAGACCCGAGGTGATCGAATTCGAAGAGACTAGTTTGAGCACAAGTGGGAAATCTGGGGTTTCAGCAGCCTTTGCCGATCAAACTGTCTCCAAGACTGTTCAGGAGTCTAAAGAGAAGAGTTTTGCTAAAGTTCGTTGTTTTAAGTGTCAAGGGTTCGGACACTATCAAAGTGAGTGCCCTAATCAAAGAAGTATAGCACTACTTGAAGTAATCACCATTCGAGACAAATTATATGATGAAGAATTGAAAGAAAAAGAGTTGTTTATTATCAATGGTAAAGGAGGAGACGACGAAGAAATCGAAATATTTGATGCTTCAACCTATGATACGTCGTTAGACCTGAGAAATACCCTTCACACAAGTAAGAAATTTATAGAAGACGAATTTGAACAAGAGTTAAACAAGGAGATAACTTTTGAAGATGTTAAAAGTAGTGATAATTTTGTCATATGTTTAGATCATACGCCAGTAATTGACGATTATGGTGATGAGGAAACAATTGATGCTATTGATGGTGAAGTTACAAAGATTGTGAATTTTGAAAAAGGTGGTCATAAAAAGGAAGAGCAAAAAGAAATTGTTAAACAATTGGCATTGGAGTTTAATTCGATTCATAGAAATCTAGTTCATGTCAAACCAATGTTAATGAAGGACGAATATAAATCTCCATTGGAATCGAATATAGATGAGTTCTTATATGGTGATAGGAAGAGTTCATTGACATGTTTACTTTTGGTGGTGATTATAACAATTCTTGTCAATCTTGTGCATGGAGGGTGGAGGGGTGGAAGGGTGGAAGACACGAGAGGAGTTTCCGGAGCTTGGAATCAAACAACATAGATAAGCTTGAAGTTTGTAGTAAAGATGATAAGCTAAAGGATTCAAGTCCATTGCCATTACTTACCAATGCTTTTGCATCCAGATATGTGAGGTTCATCTTTGATCCCGGAGGATTGAAGCAACATGAATTGAGGACAATTCCTTTCCAAGAGGCAGGGGATGATACGAAAATAATGCAGGAAGTGGAAGGAATAAACAGTCTCCACGACTGTTCAGATGAATGCTCCAGAATACAGGCTCAGCAACGGTTTCACTCTTACTTGGGCACCAAATATAGTACTTCCTTGGATGTCAAGCAAGCAAGGGTCGAGTATGGAGCAAGGAAAAGTGCATAGGCAAGCACAAAGTCAGTTGCCATATCTTTTCTATTTCAGTATTTCCTAATTAGTAGTCTATCCGGTTTTAGGAAAGTTTGCAAGTATCTTAAAATCTGGTTTAGTTAATTATTATATTGTTGTTATGTCTTTTAGTTAATTTACCTTAAAGTTATAAGGATTACAATAAGGCAATATCGCCATAGAGAAAATAGGTAAGTCAGTTTAAGGAAGCTTGTTTCCTTATTATTCGATTTAGGAGTCTTTCTAGTTAGCTATAAATAGGAGCCTTATGTTCTTATTTTGATAAGATATGATTGAAGTTATTAATAAAGCGGAAGCTTTTTGTTTACATGTTTTGTAAACCCTAGGTTCGACGAGTCTCGTTCCGAAATTGTTATTGTTTGACGCGTTTTCAAGCATTAACCCGAGTTGTAATCAATAGGACTTGATTATAATWCACCATTATTCRTTCWATATGGYCTAGATCGAATAAATATCCCATTGGTTCGAGTTCTTCATAGATTTCGAGGCAAATATCCTTTTGTTACCTTGTTACGTTTACAAAATAAAAAAACCACATAAAAAGTACCAGATTCGAAACCCTTAACAGACACATAAAAAGTACCAGATTCGAAACCCTTAACAGACAGCTCCCAAGATTGTTAATTTTACCAAATTCGTACCAGAATCAGTAATCAGACAATCCCAGCAACTGTCCAGTTTACTAATTCCGCTGCAAACTCTACGAATCTTATTCTTTTGAGTAATTTTTTGTATCACAATCATTCTCTTATATATTGTTAGCACCTACAACAACAAAAAGATCCTTTCTAAAGTTGATATTTTCATAACTCCCCCACAACAATAAAAAATTTTCATCATAAAATAAGTTTTTATCATAAAAAAGTTATTTTATGATAAAATAACTTCTAGTTATTTATTGTGGGGGAGATTAATGTAAAAATATCAACTTTTTTTTTTGGTTTAACTGTAAGTATTATAAACCGACGAATAATATACACCCGGAGCGGGTAAGGGTCAAAAAGACCACTTAACCCGTCTACCGCTTTCATCGAAACCCAAATAGTAAACAATTCTCAGAAAACAAATCTCAGAGTAATTTAACAAAAACAAACATCACTCTTCTTCCCCAATTGCTGAAAACCCAGATTTGGGAACGATGCAGCTTCAACCCTGCACCCGATCTACTCCTCTACCATTCTACTTCCTCATCACTACCCCAAGATCCTATCATACAAATTCTGGTCTTTGTGGCTAAGAGGAAAGCTAATCCGCGTCGCTATCCTACTTCTAATCGCCACCACTACACCTTCCGCAACTCTTTCCGGTTGATCCACCACTCCTTCAATTCGAGCCTTATTCCGGGTATACCAAATCTGGTATAAAAAATATCAACTTTAGATTGAGACCTTTTTATTGTTGTGGGTGGTCATGATAATTAATCATCAAAAACTTAACCCCTTTCTTTATCGCATCCCACTAGCCTCTTCAACCTCGTTACACCCTCACCCATGATGTCACAACATCATCACACTTATTACGCCACCACTAACTTTTGCCTAGTTCTCATCACATACACTACCACAAGCTTTTTGCCACATCTCATTGTGTCACCACTCCTACCAATAACCACCTTTTTTTTTTTCATTCTCGACACCATAACCAATGCCGATATCACTCTTTAGGTTTTTCATCACTCTTTTGGTTTTTCTTGTTTATAATAACCACCCCACAAAAATCTCTACACAGTACCACCTCCTCAACCCAACTTCACCCACTAGCACCTTTTTGCACCAGCACTTAACTTTCACGCGTCATGCTCTCTTTTAATTATAAGTCGCCCAAATGGTGTAAAAAAAGTGCACAATGTTGGTCCGCTGGGACGAAAGAAGGTGAATGTTGGATGAAATATGGCTGAGGGATGATGGCGTTTTGGTTGGGTGAGGTTATGGTGGTTATAGGTGGGGTTTTGGAATTTCATGTGATGATCGATGATAGCGATATAAAGTTAAGTTCGTTATAATATAATATATTTTTTTTCACATATAATTTAATATTATTAGAAGTTAATTATGTGATTAAATCAAAAGAAAGGTTAAATAAGCAGTTACATAATCAATTAACAGAATAAATTATTGGAATAAAAATTTAGGGTTACGCCAATGATTAATGATAAAATTTAGGAGGACCACGTATGTTTCAAAGAAAGAAAAGGCCCCATGTAGAACTCATAAAAACACGTGTATACTGTAAACAAATCTAAAAAAAAAAGAATCGAAGGAGTACATAGCAGCTGTTAAAGAATAGATAGAGGGATAAAATGTTACCATTAAGTTGTCTAGCAATGCAATTACAATTTTAGGCTCAGTAGCCAAGATCTTGGTTGCCTCCTCTGTATCCATCACATTCTGAACTGCAACGCCTGTTTTCTTCTTCAACCAAAAAACTATCGCATCCCTACCATTTTTTTTTTTGAAAAAATTAGTTTACCTTACCTTGTGAATATTACATGTATCGATTTATTAATATGTATTTTTCAGAAAAATAATCCCTTCACCCTATTTTTGGTCTATCCGTAAAGAAAAATTAGTCAACTTCTCTAATCTTTCCGATAACTAAAGTAACATGTTCTGTTAGAGGAAGTAATAATGTAATTAATGTGGTTCTCTATAATGGTTATTTGTCAATGGTCGACTATTCGATAGTCTCTGAAATTTGTTTTGAATTATATCGTATTATCCGGCAAAACTGATAATCTTGAGTAAAGGGGCACATGTTTTTACCACAATTGTTTTCAAGCGAATATGTATGTCCTCCTTATAGAGGCGAAACAAGGCTTTTATATTTGGGATAACGGATATGTTAACCCTATATATTTATTTGAGAGATTGAAAATCGAAAATGTATTATGCAACATATAAAAACTAAAAGTACAAATTCAGAATTACAAATCCTATCTCAATTTTGTTTTTTTCGAAAATAATTTTGATTCTTACTTTGTAGCAATCCCAATTTATTTTATTAATTTTTCAAAAATGTTAGTAGTTCTTATAACTCAACAATTTATCATTCTTTTATTTTTCGACAATAGTTTTGATTCATGCTTTACATTTTGTGATTCTCAAAATTTAACCATTATTATCGAACATCATTTCAAAGGACCAGACATTTTCAATCGAGCTATTTCACATCATCGTCAAATATACTGTAAAACAGAAATGTCCCGTAAATTTCACGGGTAAAATAATTAATTTTATTGTAAACAAGAGATATTTACTATTGCACTATTTAAATTTATGTCATACTTACGATATAATTATTTATACTAAATGTGTTAAAACGCTATTGGCTACCTGCCCCAGTACGCCTAGTCTTGATATATGAAAATTTAAAATATAGTTATAGTTGTAGTTTGAGGCTTTCCAAAAGGGAAATAATATAGCATCATTAGCTTATTAGGGCATCCGCAAAGGTGGAAAACTAGCTAACTCCCCATATCTCCTCTTTCCTCATATGGGAACTTCACTATTGTACCAACTTCCCCTTAATTGAAGCTCCACCATTTTTAGAGGACTTCCCCCCAAAAAAAGTAAGGATAATTTGTGTGTTCTACTCTTCTTTTGGGGATGAGGTTTTCATATATTTGGGTGTGAATTAATATTGTTGAGAAACCTCATTGTTCCATAGATGTAAATAGAATTGAGGAGGGCAGATGAAAAAATTAGTGGAAAATGAGCTGAACGAATAAGAAAAAGAAAGAACAAATATGGGGAGCCTTCCCATATGCCTCCCCTTTCATCAAATGGGAATCCCATCATTGCACATACCTCCTCTATATATGGGGCTCCTCTATTTTGGGGAGGTTCCCAAATGAAAAGTAAGGGTAATTGGTTTGTCTGTGAGGAGGTTCTCATATTTTGTATGTAAATTTATGTTATTGGAGTTTTGGGGAACCCCATTGTTATATAGATATAGACATGTGGTTATAAATTGGCGAGGATATATAAAAAATTAGTAGAAATTGAGGTCGACAAAAAAAAAAAATTGAAAGATAAAATATGAGTAACCTCATCATCACGGAGGCTCTTTAAGGTGCTACTAAAGCTAAGTACTGCCACCCATGGCACCGAACATATCATTGTAAATTATCATCATTTTTGGTCCTCTAATTTGTGAGAAAATTGTTTTAATTAAAAGTTGAAAGCCGGTACTTGAGGTATTTGACACATCATTCATGATATGTGTGAGAGAATTATTTAAGCCTAAACATTAAAGTTTCGATCCATTGCTTTTGTATCTTTAAATATTTGAAATTTAAACTTCTAATTACAAAGACAATTTTGGGTTATCGCAATTTCTTATGTTATTTTCTTTAGTTTTTAGCTATCGATGATAAAATATAGCACGGTGTTAGCATAATATTAGGGATATCTTCCTAATATTATGAAATTAGCTAGGATATTTTAGGATGAATATATTCACTTTGTATATTCCTAGTTTAGAGGATTTTGTTCAACTAATTCCCTATTTTGTAGCATCTACTTGATGTATATATATACGTGATTAACATAATGAGAAAAGGACACACAATTCACACAAAACCGTCTTCTCTGTTATTCCGTTTCATTCACTACATGGTATCGTGAGCAGGTTTAATCTTGAGATATATTTTTTTTTTCTTTTTTTTCTGTTTTTCGAATTGTTGATCCTTCACGATGGTTGATGACAAGTCCGTCAACGGTGAAGGGAGTGGTAGCACCGTCAATCCAATTTATGCCCTATCGAACCAGGATGGTACGGGGGCACTAATTACTCATGTTGTTCTTACCGGACCCAAAACCTATGCCAAATGGGCTAAAGGTTTCCGGGTTGCGTTGGGAGCCAAGAGGAAACTCGGGTTCATCGACGGAACTCTCAAAAATAAGCCGTCTAATCCAACAGAAGTCGAGGATTGGACTGCTGTCAATTACACCATTATTGCGTGGATTTTTAATACCATCGAAGCAGGCCTACGCTCGTCAATTTCATATCGTGAAATTGCATTTGATCTCTGGGAGGATATTCGCTTGCGTTTCTCGGTTGCAAATGACATCAAAATTTATCAACTTCAGTCTGATATTGTCGAGTGTAAGCAAAAGCCTGGTGAGTCTTTGATGGATTATTTTGGTCGAATTAAAATGTTGTGGGATGACATCAATGATTATGATGTTCTCCCAACTTGTGATTGCTGCACACGTTGCGATATGCAAGGTGTAATTCGTAAGTGCAGGACTGCTGAACAAGTGCGTGGTTTTCTGATGGGACTTGATCCGGTGTATGCTACTGTCCGCTCTAACATACTCGGTACTTCCCCATTACCCGATATACATGTTGTTTATTCACGCATTGCTCAGGAAGAAGAAGTCTGTTCTGTTGATCAGTCTCGTGAGGGAGCAGTCACCCAGATGGCTTGTGCGGTGATTGGAAAGAATCAACACGGTGGTAATCGTCCTCGTTTTAAATGCTCCCATTGCAATAAAGACGGGCATACTGTGAGTCGCTGCTGGGAAAGGGTCGGGTTCCCCGTTGGTTATCCTCGACATGTTCCCAAAACAGGGGATCCTTCATCGTCTGCCTCGGCTTCCACTGTCAAAGCAAATGCTATTTTCGGTGAGACTCCAGTAGTTACTAATATGGTCCGTCTAAATGGTAAGCTTCCCTTAACGTGGATAATTGATACGGGTGCATCCGCACATGTTTGTTATAATGAAGAACTGTTTGAGTCATGTATTCCCATTGCACCTGTCAATATTGGCTTACCCACAGGTGCTAGTTTGACAGCTACTAAAGCCGGAATTATTAAACTTAATGATCAATTATCTCTGTATAATGTTCTTTTGGTTCCGTCTTTCAAGTGTAACCTCCTGTCCGTCTCACAGCTTCTCTCCACGCAAAATCTCTGTGTGAAATTTACTAATGCTCAATGTCTGATACAGGACCATGCCTTGACGACGATTGGAGTTGGTGATCTTTTGGATGGGCTTTACTACTTGACGATGACCGAACCTATTCGTGTTAATGCTGTGACGGGGGAAGAAAGTGCAGCGCTGTGGCATCAAAGAATGGGCCATCCTTCATCTCGGGTTATGAAGCACATTCCCTCTATTTCTAGTTTTTCGTGTGATTTTTCGAACTGTGACATTTGTTTTCGAGCTAAACAGACTCGTACTCCTTTTCCGTTGAGTGATAATAAAGCTGATTGTTTGTTTGAATTAATTCATTGCGATGTTTGGGGTCCGTACCATCCTAATCGTGCTTGTAATTCCCGTTATTTCTTGTCTATTGTTGATGATTTTTCGAGATGCGTCTGGGTTTATTTGATGAAAACAAAGGATGAAGTTCCCAAACTTATGCATGACTTCTTTGCTTTATTTGCTCGACAGTTCAACAGTCATGTGAAATGTGTTCGGACTGATAATGGGACTGAGTTTCGGGGACTTATTTCTTATTTTCGGGAAAATGGTATTGTTTTTCAGACTTCCATGGTTAAGACACCCCAACAAAATGCTCAGGTTGAAAGAAAACATAGGCATATTTTGAATGTCGCTCGTGCCCTACGTTTTCAAAGTTCTTTACCAATAGAGTTTTGGGGAGAGTGTGTTTTGACAGCGGCGCATTTAATAAATCGTACCCCTACTCGAATTTTAAACAATAAAAGTCCTTTTGAATTGTTATTTGGAAAACTCCCTGATATGAGTTTAATTCGGGTATTCGGGTGTTTGTGTTACGCTAAGAATATTTATTCTCGTGACAAGTTTGATTCCCGAAGTCGTCGTTGCATTTTCATTGGCTACCCTTTTGGGAAGAAAGGTTGGCACCTATATGATCTTGAGACGGGTGCTTATTTTCAGTCGCGTGATGTTCATTTTATTGAGAATCAATTTCCTTTTGCCATGCCTGACAATAGCTCAGAACATTCTGCCATCCACGAGGATGTTGTCGAGCCTGATTATGTTGCTGTTCAGTCCTCAGTGTCATCTCAGAATGACGAGTCACAGAATGTCGAGACAAGGGACACAGACAGTTCGCATGCTGAGTCTGTAAATGATTGCATTCAGATGCAGCAGACGCAACAGGGTACTGTTGAAACAGGGCAGTCTGATGTTTTGTCTGATGATAATCAGTCTGATCATAGCATTGGCAATGGCATTCCTGAAACAAATGATATGTCCACTGATTCTCGTGTTACCCAGGAAGATGGTGGTGTTCAGTCTGATACAAATCACGGTGAGGAAATGGGTCGTGGTAAGCGACCAAAATTTGATAATTCTCGTCATAAAGATTTTGTTCGTTGGGAGAAGGTAACTGAACACATTAACACAACCATGATTCCGTCAAGCCCATCACTCACACCAACGACCGTCACAGGTACTCCGTATCCTATTTCTCATTGCATTGATTGTAAGAATTTTTCGACTGCCCATCAACATTTTCTTGTAGCTATTACTAATGAAACAGAGCCCAATTCTTTTAAAGAAGCCATTTGTGATCCAAAATGGAGACAAGCCATGGAAGACGAAATTGCTACATTAGAGGCCAATAATACCTGGTCCGTAGTGGACTTACCATCCGATAAAAATGCTATTGGATGTATGTGGGTATATAAAATCAAGCGCAAATCCGATGGAACGGTTGAGCGATACAAAGCGAGGCTAGTCGTATTTGGTAATCATCAAAAAGAAGGGATTGATTTTGCCGAGACTTTTGCACCTACTGTAAAGATGGTGACGGTTCGAACTTTTCTCACTATCGCTGCAATACATAATTGGGAATTGCACCAAATGGATGTTCAAAACGCTTTTCTTCATGGGGATTTGGAGGAGGAGGTATACATGCGACTCCCACTTGGATTCGGACATGGGCAGCGAGGAAAGGTGTGTCGTCTTCATAAATCTTTATACGGTCTTCGTCAGTCGCCACGTTGCTGGTATGCTAAACTAGCCACTGCATTATGTGAATACGGTTTTTCTCATAGTCCTTGTGATCATTCTCTATTTATTTATCGTAAGGATGCTATAGTTATTAATATTCTGGTGTACGTTGACGATTTGGTGATCGCTGGTAACGATAGCGTCGCTATTCAAGAATTTAAAA
>JAGPOY010023854.1:14669-28093 GCA_018983105.1 Silene uniflora
CCTTAAATCACAACTGCACTCTTCTTTTCACATGAAAGATCTAGGAGAACTTAAATACTTTCTAGGATTGGAAGTTGCAAGGAGCAGTGCAGGAATTTTCATTTCTCAAAGGAAATACACTCTGGACTTGTTGGCCACCTTTGGCATCAACAAGTCCAAGGCTTTACAACTCCCTGTCAACCCAGTTATTAAGCTGGAACCAGGAAAAGGGACTCCCCTACCACAACCAGATACCTACAGTACAGAAGACTGGTTGGAAAGCTTATTTACTTGACCCTGTCCAGGCCAGATATTGCCTATTCTGTCCAGCTTTTAAGTCAATTCTTACAAGCTCCTACATCTGATCATATGCAGGCAGCTAGAAGAGTTCTGAAATACCTCAAATCATCACCAGGACAGGGAATATTGTTTGCAAGTAATTCAGCAGTCCAACTCACAGCACAGCATACTGTGATTCTGATTGGGCCTCATGTCCATTTAGCAGAAAATCTACAACTGGTTTTTGTGTCCTACTTGGGAACTCCCCTATCTCCTGGAAATCCAAGAAACAGTCAGTGGTTTCCAGATCCTCAGCGGAAGCTGAATATAGGGCTATGGCAATGACCACTTGTGAGGTCACTTGGCTAGTCCAATTACTACAAGACCTGGGATTAAAGCACATAGGAAATCCTGTCTATCATGAACGCACTAAACACATAGAGGTAGACTGTCACTTTATAAGGGAGAAAATCCAGCAAGGCCTCCTCACCACTTCCTATGTCAACACTAAGGAGCAAGTAGCTGATGTTTTCACTAAGTCCTGTCCTATTTCTCAACATCATCATCTTCTCTCCAAGATGGGAGTTACATCAAGTCTCCAC
Source organism: Silene uniflora (assembly GCA_018983105.1). Classification (NCBI taxonomy): domain Eukaryota; kingdom Viridiplantae; phylum Streptophyta; class Magnoliopsida; order Caryophyllales; family Caryophyllaceae; genus Silene; species Silene uniflora. The sequence continues at coordinate 15,530 of JAGPOY010023854.1, forward strand.
TCTCATCTTGAGGGGGAGTGTAAAGAAAGCAACAAAGAGGAAACTGACAATGATAAAAGACAAAGCAAGCAACCATCAAGAGCCTATTCATATCTAAAACAAAGAAAGAAGGCTAGGATTAAGACTGATAATAAAAGAGGAAAGTAGTCATCTTGCTTTCCTGCATTTGCCTTAGTGCCATGCTTTATTACCCAGATTAGGCCTGTGTAGTTTGCTCTATATCAGTCAACATATGTATTTATTTATCACAACCACTGTAATTCAACTTATTCAATCAATTCAATAACATCAAACACATTTACCTTCAATGCTCAACTCAGTCTTCTACTTCCTGCTAACACTCATGAATGCAATCCTTGATCAACTCAACACATTACCTATGAATATTTATCAATCACTTGACATGAACCCAACTTAATTAGGTGACAACATACATGGCTGATTTGATTTCACATGAACTAACCTGAMTTGTGTAACCCATTTATGAATAARCYGGTCAAGTTTTAGCACCATAACCAGTATAAGTCACTCATTTAATCCATTTATTCCATTTAATTCAAATCTTGAACACCATACTGTAGTCGAATCTTATACCTAAGATGATAGATTATATTTGCGATTTTTATTTGAATTACGTTAGTTGGCAACCCAAGCTACCATTTAAGTATATGAGCCACACATGTCTATTCGTGTCACGAGATGTCGAGACCACTCTAAACGGACTCACATAACTTTTGTTAAGTGTTCAGGACGATGACCTAATTACTTCATTGCCCTTTAAGTCTTAATCCGTACCCATCCATTATATGTTGGGTTCGTGTTGTGTTTTTGGGTTACGTCGATATTAGCCAGCTCTCCTTAAAGTCTTAACCCGTACCCATTACTTGCGAGTTGGATTAGTGTTGTGTTTTTGGGTTAGGTCAATATTTGCCAACTCTACATCTATGTAAAAGAGCTACATTCTTGAAATAACATTTTGAGAGACTGAGAGAGACCCTCTATTCCTCTATTTTCTCTCTTACAGGTCCAGGCCTGAAGAATGTGATTGTTGCTATTTTATGCCTTTGTCTAGTACATTGAAATTGGTTAATTTGGGGTGGTCATAATTTGTATCTGTTTTATACAGTATCTTCTGCAACTTAATGATTGGAAATAGATCCTTTACGATTTAAAAATAAGGTGGTTTACCCTAGTCTTCTATACCTGTTGGGTGTTGCCTGATTACCTGTCTAATGGCTGTTCTTGAAAATCTCTTTGGTTTATTTTTTACCTTTCCATCCATTTGCTCTTTGACCTTCCTGAACACCGCAGCAAGTATAGTATCTCTAGTCTATAGTCAGATTTATGGATGCTGCATTTTTCTTTGGTTGGATGCCACTGGATGTCTGAATTGTTTACTATTCGCGTTATTGTTTGCTATTCGCATCTTGAGCAACCTGTATCTCAAATCCGCAATAAAAGTACCGGTGGTAAATGACTAAATGGTGAGAGTACCCTGATGCTTGTGCTTCTAATCTATACGAAGTATTATACTGTGTCCGAGTACTACATATGATTTATTAACCCATATAACATTTTGGGCCCAAGTTTAATTTGTGTTATTGCTGCTTCACAAGCTTTGGTTTGGTCCAGGATGATGGTCCTCATAATGTAGTCCATGTGACAACTGAGAACACTTTGCTCGCAAAGCTGAACCCAAAACTTCATATTTGCACTTTGGGTTTGACTCTCACAACTCACTAGTGTAGAACTAATCGTTGTTTATTAAATTGCAGTTCCGAGGCCCAAACTATGATTCGCAAGAAGCTTGGACAAGATGCAATGTTTATCTTTGTCAGATGGAAAAGATCCGGTCATTGCTACTGAGCTAATTCAATGTGTTTGTGAGACATTTGTTACCTTCTTCACAGGCTTTCATTTTAATCCAGCGCATGACGAAAGTAAGTCACATTTTCATGCAGTGTAGAATTAATCATCGTTAATTAAATTGTAGTTCTGAGGCCCTAGTTATGCTTTGCAAGAAGCCTGGACAAGATGCAGTGTTTATCTTTGTCAGACGGAAAAGATCCGGTCATGCTACTGAGCTAATTCAATGTGTTTGTAAGACATTTGTTACCTTCACAGACTTCCATTTTCATCCAGCGCATGGCGAAAGTAAGTTACATTTGTCCTGGTTAATTACCCCCCTCCCCCTTCTCGGGTTTATCCTTTTGTGATACGTTTTTGATGATGGGATATGTGAACATGTTTAGATGCAAAGTGGTAAGATTTTCAAACTATACACAATTGTAGAATGTTAAACGTTTAGAACTACTCAAGATTGTATAACATGGCTTACATGAGTGGTATACTATTGGATGGGAGGATGGGTTATATGCATAAACTACTTTTGAGCCTCGACTAGTTGACTGTTCAGCTCAAAATCCAGTTACAGCCAAAAAATATAAAAATAAAAAACCACAAAAAAAATTAAGGGATGACACTCACATCTAACATTCTAACCCCATTTCATTCATGATCACATTTTCTTGGACTGCCTTTTAGTAACGGAGATTAATCCATACGGAGGAGTAATATATTTTTCTTCTGTTTTCAACCTTATAAAGAGACAATAAATGTTGGATCTGGCACAAATTTTTAGGGAAACTGACACGACTGTCAGTATAACTAATAATTAATACTTTCTGAGTTTCTGGTATAGCTTATCTTCTTCAAGTCATTGTTCCACGTCTAAAAATTATTGTAAACTTGGAAACCACAATGGGTGAAATGACATTTATGTTCCCCAAACTTCATGGTATGATTGGTGCTAATTACATGTGAATTATTACATCATTGAGTTAATTAAAGGTTTAGCCATGTGGTTTGGTCTTAAACAAGTGTGATTAGGTTAACATTAATGATGTGCCTTGATATGGTCGGGCATCACATTTGAGTCGTAGGCTGTTATCTGGAGTAGGTTATTTGTAGAACAATTCGATTGCACGAGGGATGTATTATTATTACCCTTCCGTTTAACTTAATTGCACTCCGTGTTCTTTTCTTTATGGGTAATTAATAGCTAACTAGTCGAGGGATGTATTATGGTATTACCCTTCTGTTTAACTTGATTCCACTCCATGTTCTTTTTTTTTATACTGGTAGCTAACAGTTAATTAGTAACGGGCCACTTAGATAGCATTATCGTTTCACCTTCATAACTATTTTCGTCCAAATACTAATTTCCGATTGAGGCCATCTTGCTAATATTATACAGAATCAAAACAAACATAACTTTATCAAAAAAGTTAAGCTGTAATAATCTATACTTTCTTCAATTCATTGTTCCGACCTTCCTCGTCTAAAACTATTGTAAACCTGGAAAGCACAATGAATTTAAATGATTTGAACGATTTGAACGATTTGTTGTTACATGATTTTTATGTTGTCTAAACTTCACGGTATGATTAGTGCTAATTATATACATCAGTGAGATAATTAAAGATTTAGCCATGTGGTTTGGTCTTAAACAAGTTTGATTAGCTTAGCATTAATGATGCGCCTTGATATGGCCGTCCATCACACTTGATTGCACTCCATGTTCTTTTCTTTACGGGTAGTTAACAGTTAATTAGGCGAGACTCGAGAGATGTATTGTGGACTTGTGGTATTACTTCTGTTTAACTTGTTTGCACTCCATGCTCTCCTCTTTACATGTAGTTGCCAGTTAATTAGTAAAGGGTCACTTAAATTGCATTATTGTTTAGCCTTCCTAACTATTTTCATCCAACTACTTAGATTTGATTGAGGCCATCTTGCTAATATTATACAGAATCAAAACAAGTATAAATTGAGCAAGCCTTTGATAATTTTAAAGAATGTTTTTTAACATAAAATATTATTTAACCGGAAGTGTTGTGCAAATCAATTTGTGGGTTTATCTAAGTTTTGTGGACAGACAGACTTCTGTCCTCAGTTTATCAAGTTGGCCGATTGCCATGGATTTTCTGTTGTTTAGTGAATTCTAGCCAAAGCCAACCTTTTTCTTTTCTTTCCTTGCAGAAAAGATAGCACTTGACACATTTCAATGGATCTCAACAAAGAGGAAAATGTTATGGTCCTTTCAATTATTCCCTCCGTCTAAATCATTTGTTTACCTTTGATTAAAGTACCCCCCACAATGAATATAAAAGTTTAACAAATGACTCAGACGAAAGTAGTACATTATGGAAGGGTTTATACTTTATATCCGAATAGAGAACACTTACCACACTGGTTTACACCCCAAAGGAGGGAATCAGAATGAGACATTTCACCTTACAGGAACATGATTCGCGGTCTTATTTACATGCAGCTTTGCTTTAGATGAGACCACACTATTCTTTTCACTCCTTTGTATGAATGGATGAAATTCATCTTATATCCTAAATGTGGGGTATTCATCTGATCCAATCAAGAATTGCATGCACATTGTAAATGACTGCATTTACTACTCATTAATTTATACTGCAGGCTTATTCTATTCTTTCACATGAATGTCACGAATTCAACTGTTTAGACTCTACTTGTTTTCCTGCATCTGAATTCATTCTACAATTGTATTGAAGTAAATGATTAGATGAGTAACTCTCTACTTCTTCATGTTTCCCCTTTATATGTTTTGATCTTTGACTTTGTTTTACCCCCCTTATATGACATCAAATCCCATGTTATTCCAACACTACTTTGGTATCGTGTCGCATGCCCGACTCAGACACTTGTACACAACATGACACTTCAACACTTAATTTGGATCAAAAAATAAAAAAGTCTCTAACAGAATAATCATATCCGACCCTCCGACACCATGTTGTGCCTGACAGTTACTGCTAGAGTCAGAGTGACATAGGTTATATATTATCGAACTCCAAATTATCTGATTACTGATGCTTTCTAGGAGCAACAGAAGCGTAATTTACTGAGTACAGTCAGTCTAAAGTCAGAGCTCTATGTTTCATAATTTCATATTCTCTAATCCAGCTTGATTTTGGTTTGTTGATTTTGGTTTGTTCACTTCAATGAAGATTACCTCGAGTCTTTCAACCATTAATGTTACTTATGACTTTATGAGTTATGACAAGTTAATAACCCATGATTTTCACTGATGCATTATTGCCATTCACTGATGCATTATTGCCATTACTGCTGTAGATTATAGCTACCCACTAATTTACTGTAGGTTAATGCAGGAAGTTAAAATAGACTTGAAGACCCACATGAACTGAAGGAAACATCCCAAATGCTCTGCAGAATTCAAGGGCCCAAACTCTGGATTTAACAATAAACAACCCCCACATGGGATCAGCACTTATCAGTTACAGTAGGTCTTGCTTGCGACGGGTCGGATTTTGCGACGGGTATTTTGTTAGAGGAAATGGGTAGAGGGGACAAGGTGGGCACCCCCATGTGCTTCTCCACTCACCCTTGATGAGTATTTTGTGAGAGAATATAGTATCCGTCATTCATTTGTGACGGATACTGTCCGTCACAAATGAGAATTTGTGTATCAGTTATCACCTTCCTGGTCAGTTCTCCTCTCAACATTTATTAATGTTTGATTGTTTTCATTGAACACCATAACTTGTCTGTCGTACATTTTTAAATTTTTTTTTTTTCAATTTTTTTTCATGAGTTGCCACTATATTCTCTTAAGTTTCTGAGGGTAAAATTGTCTTTTATTGTTGCTCACCATCCCTTATATACAAGCCTTACCAATTACCATCAATTATTATTCTCTGCCACCTTTCTTTCTTAGCTCACATCAGATCACATTGGCTTTTTCATTTGATAATAACACTTACACAGTAAGGAATAAGGAATATATTTCAGCATGAGAAGTGGGCTATACTTTTTAGCTATCTTAGTTACTGTTACAACGGTCGTTAATGCTTGCCCGCCTTCAGACCGGGCAGCATTAATGTCCTTTAGGAATGGCCTTAATGAGCCACATTTTGGTATATTTAAGTCATGGGTTGGGGCGGATTGTTGCCGTGGTTGGTATGGGGTGCATTGTGACAACGCAAAACGGGTTGCTGAGATTAATCTCCGTGGCGAGTCTGAAGATCCAATCTTTGAGCGGGCACACCGAACTGGCTTCATGACCGGTTCAATCTCTCCTGCTATATGCAAGCTGGATCGGCTTAGCAGCCTAACCATTGCCGACTGGAAGGGTATCTCGGGTGTGATTCCTGAGTGTATCACCTCTCTTCTCTTCCTTCGTCATTTTGATCTTGTCGGGAATAAGTTAAGCGGTAATATTCCGAGTAATATTGGCCGTTTGAGAGAACTCACGGTTATTAATCTGGCTGATAATGGTCTTACCGGTCCTATCCCTACTTCCATTGTTAATTTGGGCCGGTTGATGCATTTGGACCTGAGGAATAATAAACTTTCAGGTCAGTTGCCAAGTGAAATTGGCCGTCTCAAGATGTTGAGCCGGGCCTTGTTAAGTGGTAACCAAATTAGCGGGTCTCTTCCCGTCTCCTTATCCAATATTTACAGGTTATCGGATTTGGATCTTTCTTTGAATAAATTGTCGGGCAACATACCCGATATATTCGATAAAATGCCGGTTTTGTCAACTCTGAATCTGGATGGGAACATGATCTCTGGTGAATTACCTAAGAGCCTTTTGCATTCGAGTGTGAGCATACTGAATTTGAGTAAAAATGCTTTAGAAGGCCGGTTACCTGATGTTTTTGGGCCAGGGTCGTATTTCACTGCTTTGGACCTGTCTTACAACCGGTTTAGTGGTCCGATACCCAAGTCCATATCTTCAGCCTCTTACATCGGGCACTTGGACTTGAGTCATAACCACCTCTGTGGACCCATCCCAGCAGGTCCCCCATTTGATCACCTTGAAGCGGCTTCGTTTGTGTTCAATACTTGTCTTTGTGGGAAACCCCTTGGTAGAAGCTGTTGAATGTTGAAGCTTTTATGTACTGTTTATGAGTGTTTATCCATGTTTAGATGTTTACCTATAGTTTCATGCAGATATATTCGCTTCAGCTATCCGTAAAACCCCCTAAAGTTGTAATGTTAACAAGAGTTAATCATCTCGATTCCTAATCCTATCGATACATATTATTTCCTCCATTTCCTTGTCCATTCTTGATGTTTATTCTTCTAAGAATTGTTTGCTTAGCTCAAGAGCGTCGATACAAACAATAACAGTACTTGTTTCATATTCAAGGACGACGATACACTTAAATTATGATTACATAGGAATGGTTATTATGTTTTACCTAAGTTGTCTCATCTTCGTTAATTTGATAATTTTCGAAATACACAGTAACAGTACTCTATTGTTCTTCTTCTGTCTTATGGTATACACAGACGGCAAACGGAAAAGGCTCGTCTGAATGAGAATTGGCAATCGGTCTAGTCAATAAAACACTCTTCATATTTGTTGAAGTCGATGCGTGTGTTAATTTACTAAGCTCATAAGGTGTTCCTCATTTTGTGTTGCTGGATCTCATGTACAACTAATTGTTTGATTATGGATCGGAAAAACAATGAAGAAAATTGAGTATATGATACTCGTTTCATACCGGTCATTTGTTTATCTATTCCATTTTAGGGTATTTCAGTCAATTGTTTACGTTTCTAATTTAGCATGTTTTTGATGGGCAATTTAATCCTTCACTCATTTTGGTGAACCAAAGATAAACAAATGACCAGGACGGAGGGAGTATATTACTATTCCACCAAACCGAATTCAACACTACAAAACTCATCAAATTATGACGCTTGAAATTCAGTAACTGAGTTCGACTCACCTGACACAATCGTTTCCAACAGCTGAATAACATTCATGTTAACAATCCTAAAAAGAAGACGATGATGGTAAGATGTAATGAAATGTAAAGGAGTTTTTTACTCGGTACAGAAAGTAGACTCGAAAAAGCATTTATTAACCAAATATGAGCTTACCTTCACATTATTGTGGAATCGGTTTATTTTCGTTTTCCATTGACGATGTGTCACAGTGAACCAAACAGTATGTAAACCGAAAGTAAACCGGATGGTGCAGGTAACCAGTATGGGTCAGCTGATATGTTTCTTACTTACCGCAGTTATGGTCCTAAGTGAATCCAATCTTAATTAAATCAGATGGCTGACACCAATAAATAATATGAGTAATTTAATTCGGGGAAAAAATAAATTTACAGAAGAGAGGTACCTGTGTACAGGGCAAAAATAACAAAAAAATATGTAGAAAATTCACTGTGGTATGCTACATTGAAGGTTTTAACGTTGGAAAAGAGATTCAGGAACCTGATCAGGGTTAATAATCATGCCATAAAGTTTATCTCTACGACCTAACAACGTGTCTCGACTAGCAGGGTTGGATGCGGCTGCAGATAGCTCAACACTTGGTGGAACTGGAACTTCGTGGGAGTGACCCGAAATGCACAAAGCACCAGAATCGTCTTGTTCCCAGTATACTTCAACCATTATGCCTCTGGGATTTTCTGAAGTCTCGGTTTCTGGTATCGCTACATACCTAGCCCCAATGGGTATCTGCAATATAAATCATCATCAATTAAAATACGTCCAATTGTGAATTATAAAGACTACCCTTTTAAGTCATTTTACGAAGTGTCGTGTTGATAGGAGCATCACGTGGAGAACGGGAGATAAAGTGAAGTGCGGAAGTGGCATAGCTATTAATGTACACTGAATTAAGCACTTGTGCCATGTTCAAGTACATACCTCAACGGATGTTCCGGACGTAGTTAGGGTTAAGGTGATCAATTTTCCCTCCGCGGCTGCGCTTTCCATCTCTGCCTGTTTTGCAATGTTCAAGAAAACTTCTTCAAGACTGGTTAGGCCAAGCTGGATGTCGGCTATGCCAAACTTGCTTTCGTTTTCTTGCAGTTCTTCAAAGAAACCCTGGTGAATGAATAATCTCGAAGGTATGAGCAACAACATATACACATAACTAGACATTTAACAACAATGCTGTTTTCAAGAGAACCCGTAATGATAATTTCATCGATAATTTCTGTTTCACAATCTAAGAAATGCAGACAGTTCAGTGAGCAATTTTGTTTAATTCCGTCATATACCAGACCCAACAAACTGTGAGACTTGGGTTGCGTTGGAAATATCATTTGTTTTACATCACGGTCCAAATGAATCAGTTAATCAACGACGTTGATGGGAGGCATACCGTTAGGAGTCCTTCTTTCTCATGAGGAATGACAAATGTCAGGAATGATTTGTTCTCCTCCTTTGGCACCACATCCAAATGCTACAACAAAATGTTTAGAGATCGAGATTGTCAAAAGCTTGCCCAATTACCAGGAGATTAATAAATCGATGTTTCTGATACACACCTGTTTAAAGAAATTCTTGACAGCCTCCTGAGAATGAGAATCACCAGGTGCATCCCCGTTATAAGGGGTTCCAATAAGATTTCCGACAAAACTAATATTGGCTATGAAACCAGTTCCAAAGCGTGACTTTAATCTAGTCGATGTTCCTACACAACGAAGCCTGCCTTTAGCCATGATTCCAATCCGGTCACTCAATATATCCGCTTCTTCCATAGAGTGTGTTGTCAGAATAATGGCTCGTCCTCTTTTGGCATTCTCTATTATGTCCCATACATGTCTCCTGCTAATAGGGTCCATCCCGGTTGTCTGCAGTTAGAAATAACAGCTGTTTAAAATTAAGGTTCAGTACTAATTTATTTATTTATTTACAAGCTTGGATTTTCTAGGATACTCACTGGTTCATCGAGAATGATCAACTTAGGATCCCCAATAAGTGCGATTGCCACACTTAAACGCCGTTTCATTCCGCCACTGTAACTCGAAGTTCTCATTTTAGCAGCATTTGTCAACCTCACCTCTGCCAACGAATTTTGGGTTACCTAGATGAAAGCACAAACTCTAATATGAGACGGACTTAAACGAAGTTGACAGGAACAGATATACATGAAGCATTTAGCTTGCATTTTATCAGTTGCAGTGAATATTTATTTAGTCATCTGTTAAGTTAGTTTGACACTTACAGTTGAAATTGTAGCCGGAGGTAGACCTTTTATCATCGCAAAGAGGTTGAGGTGTTCTTGGCCGGTCAATACATCCCACAGGATGTCAAACTAGATTGAATAAAAAAGACACAGTTAAGTTCAGTTACTTAACAGAGTTCATCACACTCATATTATCGAAAATAAATCATTATCAAAAGGGACAGCATGTAAACCTGCGGACACAGGCCTATTCTCTTTCGTATGTTTGTCATGCCTACAGAGCTAAGGATGGAATTCCCGTATATCAGTGCTGCGCAGAAAGCACCATTGTAAGAATATTTAAATAATTCAGTACAAACTTAATAAAAAGTCGCAAATTCCAAGCAAACAATTACCATCTCCGCTAGTCGCGGGTGAAATTCCTGTCAAACAGTTAATTGCAGTGGTTTTTCCAGCACCATTGGGTCCCAATAGGCAAAATAGTTGATCCTTTGCAAGGTTGACCCATAAACCCTAAACCAATTGACAAAAACGAATTATTTAACATGGTTTCCTAATATTATAAGTGATCAAAGAAATTACCTATATTTATCAATAAACATTGTTTACCCGGAGTGCATGATAAGCAGGAGTCGTCTTGCATTTACAGCAACCCAGAGTTGTTGATCCAGGATAAACCTTTGCAAGGCCTCGTAATTGGACAGCAACGTTTGGATCAACGACTCCTTCCCTTATTTGTTGTTTCACAGCATTCTCTTCTCCAAGTACATCCTCGTCATCAGGAGTGACATTCTCAAGTTCCAGTGAAGAGCGATAGCAGGTACAGATGCTGCCCTCTAGTAAATGTACATAAGAAAACATAGTCAGGAAAAACTATACTCCCTCTGTCCGGATCATTTGTTTACCTTTGATAAAATAGCCCTCACAAAGAATTATAAAAGGTAAACAAATGAAATTTTGAATAGTAGAGCTCATTGACTGAAATATAGGGGTTAGATAAGAACCGGTACCTTGAACCTTACTCCCTCCTTTGCCAATCCAATAACCAGGGTACAAAAAGTAAAATGCGGATTTTCTCACGCCAAATGGGTTTGGGATTATGTTGTCCAAGTAAAGAGCCAAGACAAACCAGAGAATGAATGATCCAACAAACCATATGAAGACGTCATTCTGCAGTTACCGACACAATACTTAAGCATCATTGATATAACAGAATAGTTAGATAACAATGAAGTCCATTTCTAACAGATTAAGGGGACTGTTTTCATACCATTGTAAGTATACAATTATCGTCATTTGGAGAACATTTGGTCCTACCACTCCAGCTGATACCAGGGTCTTGATGTGTTGCAGTCGCATCTGTGAGCATCTTTAAAGCTTTGGCTAGCAAATTTGGAGGGTAGAAGGACCATATGATCCTGTACCCTTTAGAGAACCTATCACTGTATGGAAATCCAAATTGTGTCACAACCTGCATAAGCGGGATTAATGTCAATGATGTGAAACATGTAATGGCAGTGTGCCAGTGTTCTCTTTTCTCTTCTCGCTCTTTTTTTCCCCAAACACTTATATCTTCTACATTTAATTATTCTGTCTATGGTTAGTGAGTTTGTCTCATATGTAAGACTCTCTGATAATGCGTGATTTTTCGCAAGACTATCACACGGGAATTGAACTTGCCTGGGTGATCAAGCCAATAATGAAGTTATAGAACCCTATGTTTGTGGCTGAAGATGCCTGGTTGATGAAGGCCGATAACCCAAAGGCAAAGGCTGTCTGAAATAGATACATGGCAAGAGTGGAGATCAGATAAGATGTTAGTCAGTACTGCAAGTTCTAACCGAACAAAATCAGTTCACAATTGGTATAGAAAGTATGAAAATAATGAATAAAAGGAACTGACCATGTTCAACTGGAAAAGGAAGAACACAAGTACCACTATTGCAAAATTGTTATGCTTGAAAAAATCAAACTGAAACATCATCCCGAACAATACGATGAAAACAGATGAGATGGCAACGATAAGGCCCTCCCAAGCCAGCCATGATAGCCAATATGCACTATCAAAGAGACCCATGATACTCATTGCCTGAAAAGTTTTAGCAGAAATTAGGAAACATCCAAGTTTAACGCTTTGTTTTCTCGGTGTAAAAGTTACTCGCTAAATTTGAAGATTTCGGTACACACAAAAAAAATCTTGGAACACAAAACAAATAATTGAACGTATATAGAGGGGAGAAGAACCTGTCTAAGTTTTAGCTCTTTCTCAGTCACCAAGGCACTAATTTGGAATACAAAACCAAACATAGCAACTGCTAAGAAAAAGGTTGGACCAATGGACTCCATTGCTGAGAAGGGATCTGCTGGAGGGTGCGCGAATTCTGTCAAACCGACTGTCCACCTGAAATTTTCGTCTGGCCATTATCCAAATAGCAAAAGAGTCCTTAGTTATAAAAACAGCATGAAATCTAAACAAAATGACTTGCTAAATAAACTGCTGACAGTACTATAAGCAAGGCGAGGCGATACCATTGATCAGATGCCTAGCAATTTCGCGTTCAGCA
>JAGPOY010023907.1:254-10493 GCA_018983105.1 Silene uniflora
TACATATCAAATCATCTCTCATCATTTGGTATCAACTCTCTTATCTCTCCTCAATTACACTTATCTCTAAGTCACTGACTTGAGCGTCGGAGTGAGTTCGCACGGCCCCAAGCCGTGCCCTCCGTTTGTTCATTTTGCAGGAAGATACAAGAGTCCGGTAGCTTCCATCCACATCTTACGAGCTTACGTGTACCACAAACTTGCTCCCTAATTACCCCCGTAATTACACCCGGAACAATAGTACACAACAAATTAGGTTGAAAAATTACAAAGGATTGAGTTGGTTCATGTGTAAAGGGGCTTCTAGTCGGTGCACCAGCTGCCGGTGCCCAGGCCGGCTGGGAGTTCTCTGAAGCTTGACAACATTTTAGAAGTCATGAGGTGTGCTTCGGGCTGCCCATGCCCAGGCCGGCTTGGCGCCTTCTGATTCTTGGACTTCAATTCTTCAATAGCTTGTTCTCCCAATCGGGGTACCGGCTGCCGGTACCCAGGCCGGCTGGGAGTCTTCTGTAAATTTCAATTCAAATTCTTCAATACACGTCTCCCAACCGATGGGCAACCCGGCTGGGCACCTTCTGTAAGTTTTCTTCTGAAATCTTCCTAAGTCCTTCTCATGAGGTTCCCAGGTCACTTCTCAGCATTCCTCATCCTCTTCTTCATGCTTTGCTTCTCGGGTACCACTCTTGCTCCGATTCTTCCATATTGGTTTCGAATCCTACAAAACGAGGGGCAAGCCCTAGAATAGGGGATCCGAGGACAAAATGCAAGGATATGGCACGCAAAGACGCGTAAAATGGAATCAAAATGCATGAAATAGAATGAGAATTAGTGACAAATTAGTGACATATCATAGTGTCATTCGTCTCATCCACATCGAATGGATTAAACGCAGCGAAATATAACTCTTGGTAAAGGTAGATAATGCAGCTACAAATAACGGCCTGAAATTTATAATTATCATAAAAATGTTCTTAAGTTGCTGGCCGTTCATGTTTGATCGATACAATAAGATTAAGGCCCTGTTTGGTAAACAGCGGATTAATTTCAGCATAAGCAGATTACAAAAGCAGATTATAAATGACACATTTAATCGGAAGGTTTGACTAGCATATTATAATTAGCAGGATTAATTTTAGTGTTTGGTAATTGACAGATTACGATTAGTAGATTCTTAGTTTTCTTTGTAAAATGGAGAAAAATTTCCTATTTTACAATATGCTAACCAATATGCCGGGATAAGCAGCATATTGTAAAACAGAATATTGACCCCAAATATGCTGTTTCAATATGCTTTTACCAAACACTAAAATTAGCATATTGATTGGTCAAGTATGCTAAACCCCTTGAATATGCTAAAAATTGGCCAATATGCTGTTTACCAAACAGCGCCTAAATTTTTTCCATTCACCAGTCCCGGAACAATAAACCAACAATATATAGACAAGTGGCCGGCATTGCCATATCTAGAGTTCAGGTTATTCGTATCGGGTCAATTTTGCCAGGTCTAATCAAGCGGACTACACGACGTCAGCCGCCAGATGGAGGAGGCGACGTAGGGTGGTTCCTCGGCAGGACCGAGGGGCGGAGTTCGAGTGGGGATGAGGAGTGTATGCGTGCGTAGAATGGCTAGTGTGTTGTGCATGCATGGGATAATATGCACATGGTTTTCGACAGTCATGGCTCGAAGGTAGGCAGGTCAGTCAGCGGGCAGCTAGTCGACATGGGTTGTACATTGGAAAAATGGGTCATTGGGATGGATATGAGTCAGGTCACTTACGGTCATTTCTAAGTCGGGTTTTTTTCTAGCCAGGTTGTTTTGGCTCATTTCAGGTCAGAATTTGCCTTAAATAAGTCACTTTGGGTCAATCGGATCATTTTGGGTCACTTCGAATCTATGGATTCTAGTTTGAGCCACAAATTCGGCCTTTGAGGGTCAGTTAAGGGTCTCGTGTCAGATTTTCTAATTGGGCCATTTTGATCAAGTCAACTTTATTAGGCCTAGGAGGGGCGAAAGGTCGCCAAAGTTGGAGTGTTGGTTAAATTTAGGGTTGTTTACTCAGTGGTCAGGACCAAAGACCAGACCGGACCGAATCATTTGGTCCGGACTGAATTTTATTTGGTCCGGTCCACGGTCCACCTATTTACTCTACTTTTGATCTTCGGTCCGGTCTTGGACAAAACAGAATGGACCGCGGACCGGACCATGGACCGAAGTTTTATAAAAAATAATTTTTAAAATTGTAATATTATTGATTTTACTTTCTAATTTGTTTACCACGTATTATATAAGATGTGTAATTATGTACTGTAGTTAAATATAGTAAGAAAATAATGTTGCTTATTTTGATCGTTATGAACTTCTCAAGTTCTAATTTTATATGCTAAAATATGTCAATGACAATAATATTTGGTCCACTTTGGTCCATTTGGTCTGGTCCGGTCCACGTGTTTTTATGGTCCAGACTAGATCGAACCAATATTAATATGGTCTAGTCCTCGGTCCACCTCTTAAGCCTTATTTAGTCTTCGGTCCAGAGAGTTTGGTCCGGTTCGGTCCCGGACCAATGAACACCCCTAGTTAAGTTTATTTATTTTGTAATTAAGTTTATTTTATTTCAATTTCTTTTTATTTAAATGTTGTAATTAAATTTCTTTACTATTTTATTCCGTTATATTTTGGAACTATTTTCGACATTTATTAATAGTTGTGAAAGCTATATTTTCTTTGTGGCAAATGCTGTGTATTGAGAATTTGACCCACCTGTACCCAAGCAGTGAATGAAGATTCTCCTACACAAAAACCGAATAAGAGAAGATTTTCACGCCCGTTTGAATAGTATAAAAATGTTATTATTGCAATACGTAATTATAATTACGTTTACTATATAATACGGAGTAGCAAATTAAGCAAAATGAATAACGAATATAATCGTTGTTGTACATAAATAAAATTGATGCGAGTTTACCGCATGATAAATGGAAACTAGTTTAAAACCCGTGCAAATTGCACGGGTATATATAAATAATATATAAATCAATATATAAGTGAGTCTTAAAAATAGTTACAGTTTAATATTATGTTAAATAGGAAAAGGTAGAAGAGTCATAATCTATGATATTCCCTTCGTTCAGGTTATTTGTACCTATTTTATTTTGGATGTAAGTAAATTGTTTACCTTTTTATTTTAGAAATTCATTTGATAGACAATTTGATCCATCACATATTCACATGTACTCAATTTTCACATGTCAGTTAATATTGCTCCACTCTTCTTTCCTTGATTTTTGTGCAAAAATCAAAAGTAAACAAATGACAGGGATGGGGGAACACCATTTAAGACTTTAACAGTAGATTCTCTAATTAGTATAATACGGACAATAATTTGTACTACGTATATTTTGTTAAGCTATTGTTCATTTGTCACCCAATAATACCTCCCACAAATGGTCACCTTCTCTATACTTGACCTTTATGCCAAAATCGGCGATAAACAAATGACCAAAATGAAGGGAGTATAATAAATATTAATAGTATAAATTAACCAAGTGATGTGAGTGTACTGGAGTGCGGGTCACCCTCAAAGCATGCCATGGCATGAATTGCGAGGTGTCTCCTTGCATTAGCAGTATGCGGTTATTGCACGGGGACATTCGGGGTCTGTTGAAAGATGGTGTCGGCTTACCTAGTTGTCGCGTATCTCTCAGAGTTTGGTCTCTTAAAGGTGTATCGTCATAGGCTGCTAATGAGAGATGTTTCTCGTTACAAAAAAAAACTTATTTCGGGCATGTACTAATGTCTTGAAAAAGGCTTATGCATAAAAGCTCAATTAAAATTATGAATGGTTATAGCAGGAGAGTAAACCTGATAAATTGGTCAATCAGGTTGGATTAGGGTTGGTTTAATTTTAGGTCAGGTTATCTCGGGTTGGGTCGAACCAAGTCATTTCGGTCAACTATTATCAAGTTATTTGTGGATAGTTATCAGTTTGAAACACTAAACGTTCGGGTCGGGTTATACTCGCTCCGATCAATTCGAGTTCGGTTGTCGGGTCAGGTTATTCGGTTTGGGTCATTCGAGTTGGATCGATTTGTCAAGTCTAGAAGAGAGTAATGGGGAAAGAGACCAATGAAAACTATCAAGGAGAAAGACGGAGAGGTCATGAAACATAGAAAAAATTATTGTATATTATAATTTCGTATATTTAAAGTGGAGTAATATTTTTATAAACAAATTCTCATTTAAGACGTTACGACAATACCTGTTTTCAGCTTAAAACGGGTTAAGTATCATATTCATTGTGTATGTAAGACAAATATATTACTTTTCTATGTTTTTTTATATACATAATTGATATATACTCAACCCGTCTTAATTTTAAAAATGACAGTTTTATTTTAAGGGAGATTCATTGATTTTTATTTTAGAGACGCTTAGCTGTGTATAGTGGTGTACACTTATAGTAATGAAGGATGATAACAATATTAGTTAGCTAACAATATTAAATAGCAATGATTACGCAATAATATATAGCTAAATTAGCTAATAATATTAAATAGCAATGATTACGCAATAATATATAGCTAAATTTGGGAAGTATAAAGAAAAAATATCATAAGAGATCTTCTCAAGTGGGCGGGAAAATGAAATGTGAGAGTGAATATGGGATTGCCACGTGTATAGTGGTTCCTGTATTATACTTATAGATAGATTGGGAAAAAAAAGAGATAATAGAAAAGAAAAGATGGGAAAACGATAGGGGCAGAAAGGTGAAACACAAGACGTGTTTATGCATATGAAACCTGATTAATGTTCCAATGTTCAAGAAATGTATGACATAAACTTATTGTCGGACTCAAGAGCAGTCATTGCCTCCGACAACAAACAAACTTGTAAATCAACACTTCCACCACCTTCACGCCCCGGATCGACTATTATCTTCCCATTCATCCAAGTAAAGCTCCCGGTCCGGGTCGTAACCGGTTTACCAATCCCAAACTCAGGTCCATAAGCATCAAATCTCATTGATCCAGCAAAAAAGAGTGGTGAGTTACTAGCAAAGGAATTATGTTTCATTGGTACAGCCACATCTGGTGACTCAGACCGGGCCTTGAAATTAGCCTGAACGAGTTTTTCATCACAGCCCATAACTCCTTGCTGTAGCAACATTGTGGCCCAACCCAGCCCATTCCTCATCAAATCATCCATTTTGGATGTTACCTTTATTACATGAACAAAGTTCCCAAACTGGTTGAAGGGCAAAGGCGGGTCGTGTTTAGATCGGGTATTGGCACACAGCCAACAAGATATATCTGACTCCTTTGGTAAATTTCGAGCTCGAGCAACGGATAACCACATAAATGCTGCTACAGCTTGAAAAGAGGATATTGTGTTAGTGATATTATTATTGTTATTATCAAACTCCGTGGCTAGTGCTTTGAGCCTAGCTACGGACCTAGCACTAAAACGAAACACTCGTAATCTTAACCGAGGTTCCATTTCAAAACGCATTATAAACTCACTTGGATCTAAATAAGGGAGTCTAAGAATCGGCCCATATCTGTCAGCAAACACGGATTTGACAATGGGCTTTTCAATATCATCCCCCTGACCCATAAATATTTTAGACAAGGTCTTGATAAAGTGCCAAAGCGAAGTACCATCCGCTATCGCGTGGTTCATCGTAAACCCGATAAACACCCCATCAACAAGATCCGTTACTTGAACGGATAAGAGTGGTCTAGTATGACCATCATGGTTGACTATTTTTGGATCATCTAAATCGAACAAAGACCATATAAATCGAGAAATACTTTCATAACACGTGACAATATCAGATACCGTCACCTCATTTTCTTCCATAGCACTAGCATGAATGAGCCTAGCACCAGGACCCATATCGAGGTCTACATAAACCCATGAAGCATGCTCCTCCTCGTACTTGATTGTCGAAAGACGACCAGCTAACGGGTAAAAATCGACAAGGGCCCTCGACATTGACTCCTTTAGACTCTCTACAAGAGAGTTAACTGATGACATTGAAGGTGGTTTAGCATAGAGGAGACCTCTATGCATATAAGATATAGACAAATAAGATAGATCATTTGCTGATAGATAATAATAAGGATGATTAGGTTGTTTGACTTCATATTTTGGTTTGATGAAATACTCTGAAATTATTTTAATCTTTGGATTATGTTTATCAGACATTGTTGAAGCTTTTAGGAATTGAAAGTTGTATAATTTTTATGATTTTTTGAGACAGTGTTTTGATTGCAATGTTTGAGCTTGCATTATTGTTTCATGTATATAAAACATTTACAGAAGACAGTCCTACTCTAACGAGTAAGATTGAGGTATCGTGATAATAGGTTTTGAGTTTGAATAGCATAGATGAGACAAAAGCAAAAACAAAATGCAGCGATAGTAGCAAAACTCGTGTCGTATCTATACAAATTAGAGGTTATTTAACTTGTTTTAATCTTATCCGTCTCAAAGAGGACTAGTTGATAAAATATTGGTATGGCTAAAGACAAATCAAAGTTTGTGCCCATTTGTTTGCTAGGAGTATTATCTACAACTATTCCCTCAACAAACCAGTGATAATATTGTTTAAACGTGGCACATAATACAAAACAGTAGGTCTTGCTTGCGGCGGAACAGATCTTGCGACGAGTATTTTGTGAGAGGAAATGGGTAGAGGGGACAAAGTGGGCACCCCCCCATGTGCTTCTCCACTCACCCTTAATGAGTATTTTGTGAGAGAATATGGTACCCGTTATTCATTTGTGACGGATAGTGTCCGTCACAAATGAGAATTTGTGAATACAAAATAGAGTGTTATACGTAAAATTGATTAAATTTGATACTCCCTCCTGGTCGCTGTTTTGTTCTTTTTCTTTCGGACATAAGAATTAAGGAAATGAATTTAGACCATACAAAACACTCAACTCCACAATGAATTGAATTTGGACTATACAAATGTTTCCAAATAAGGAAAGAGGAAACAAAATCCGACTAGCATGACAAAGGAAAGAGGGAACAAAACATCTACTAGGAGACCACCTAACGGATAAAAGTTGACCACAAATTCTCATTGAAGACGGAGGTTATCCGTCACAAGGCGAAGACGGGTCGGGTTGATATCACATTATGAGAATATGGGTAAAATTGACCCATTTTGGTAGAAAATAAAATAATAAGTGAGGGACATGAATTGACAATACAAAATAAACAATGATAAAAAGTTTCCTCCTTCCCAATGCAAAAATTAAAGACGGTAACATTACCATTTCCTTTTCATTTTAACAATTTTCAAATCCTCTCTTTCTTCACATCTCTAAAAACCCTAATAATATTCATCCTCCTAATCAGCAGATCGTCTTCATCTTTAATCATCATTATCATGATCCCATACAAACTGGAAAAAAAAAGCCTCTTACTCTATGTCTCTCTCATTCTCTTTAAAAACCCCTCATCATCATCATCATCATCATCATCATCACGATCTTATTACAAACTGGAAAAAAAATATTGCTGATGTAGCTACTAAGATGACAATAGAGGATCAAATTGTTGATGTGGAGAACGAGGATGTTGTATTGCTTGATGGTAATGACGAAGATGTGTGACGATGTTGATTAGTAAAGGTTTGTATTCTTTATTATTTGAGATGTTGTTTTTGTTGATGATATTTAGGGTAATATATTTTGGGTGTTGATGGAGTTGAAAATTTTAGATGAAACTTTTGAATTTGTAAGATTTTAGATGAAAATTTGGAGGATTGTTGGTCTTGTTGTTTTTGTTATTGATGATGAGATTATAAGATGTTGTTTTTGTTGATTAGATTAAGATTTTGTTGATGAGATTTTAAGATTTTGTTTTTGTTGTTGTTCATTCAATTTTATATGAAGATTTTAGTTGATTATGAATATTAACATAAAATGACGAACATAAATACGTGTGTAAAACTGACTTCTACACTAATTTACGTTGCATAAAATGCGTTTTGAAAAGTTTATATAGTCAGTCATATATGTTACCATTTTTGCGCATAGATGTTACCCTGTTTCAGATGTACAAAAATAGACAGTCATGGTCACGTTCACATATATAATGGTCTTATTTCTCAATGCTACCATATTGTTCAACAAACGTGACCAGGTTGTGAGTCAATAATGGACTCTCTGTAATATGTGACCATTTGTTCGGAGAAATGTCACCATGTTGTCTGAAAAATGTCACCCTGTTTAACGTGTGAAAAATGTCTGAAATATGTCCATTTTGCATGTAATCTGAGAAATGTGACCATTTGTTCGGAGAAATGTCACCCTGTTGTCTGAAAAATGTGACATATTTTTCCTTTAAAAAATGTGGCCACTTTTCAGATGTACTCAACATTTTCAGAGTTCCTGACAGGGTAACAAATGTGCTTAAAATGGTCACATATTTCAGAAAGTCTATTTGTAAGGAGAAATGTCACTCTGTTGTCTGAAAAATGTCACCCTGTCAGGCTTATGCTCTTCTATTTCTGTTGTTTGAATTCACATTGACAGGGTAACATATCGTTTTGACATGCCTTTTTTGATGAAATGTGACCACCTCAGTTTAAACTAAAGATCATAATGTAGTAACAAAATAGACTAACACCATTTTGTCTGACAAATGTCACCCTGTTAGGGGGCTCGCCCTCTGTTTTTATTGTTTAACTTGGCTTAACATGGTGACATATTAAGTAAGAGTGTAAATGTCACCATCTAATTGCTGAGTCATTTGGTTCTAAAATGGTGACATATTTTTGGTGTTATGATGTGACCATCTTACATGTGATATGTTTGTTTGTCAACATGATAATATGGTAACATCTATGACACTCTGTTATTCTAAAATGGTAACATCAATGACACTGTGTGGTAACATTTATATTCTGATACAGCAGATGTGGTAACATAGTCGTCGCATATTTGTTTGTGTTCAAAAGGTTATCGCCTGGATATGCATACAGAGGAAAATGTTACTATCTTAGTGTCTAACAACATAAGCTAGCATGGTTACAATGTGAAATAATGTCTTATGTCACCACGTTCATGCATAGATGTTACCACTATAACATTATTTCAAATCTTGCCTAATATCTTTTAGAGTAGTCACATTTATCACTTAATTGTTGACATATTTAAGACTATTAAGGATTGTTATGGTTACATTTAAGCTTAAGATGATATTATTTTCTGTTAAGACTCTTTAAATGTGATCATTTTAGAATATGTTTTAATGCCAATAACAGTAAAATGTTGTCAGGTTTATCTAGCAAAGAGAAATCGTCTATGTCAATGGCACATTCAACAAAACGCCATATCTCACTTTCGGAAATTAAAGGGTGATTGGCCGTTCCAAAACTTATTCAACAAATGCTTCAACGTATATGTGTAAATATTGTAACATATGTATTCGTTTTTAATATGTGACCATTTTACCTGAGAAATGGTCCCGTGTTTGATTCTTTTGAAGATTATAAAAATGTTTGTTTTGTAACATAATGTTGACAAAAAGCGGCCATGTTAACATCTTTTGAATATGATGACCATTTTACCTAAGAAACTTATTCTTTTGAATATGATAACATGTTAACATCTTGAAAATATGACCACTTTGGTCAGGAAATTTAACTACTTGACTAGTAATAATGTTACCATATTGGTGTACTGTTGGAGCAGGTGTCCTCCACATGTAGTGTGATAACGTCATTGCACATACACTTGTACGGACAAGTGGGAGATTGTTGGGGGTGGTGTCCTTTACAGTTCGTACAATGACTTACTAAATCTCTTAAAGGACCACAAGGGCATACCTTAGTATTATTATCAGTTGATCCACGTTTATCAATAACGGTTGGCTTGCTAGATAAGTTTGACGTTATTGTCATACGGATGGCGGTGATCAACTGGTCCCTATAAGTCACACCTATAGGACACGTTTGAGAGATGTGATGGTATGAAAATACAGTCACATTTATGCCAAATACGACTGTTGGACCATATGAGTTCACATATGTTAAGTGTTTTGATAATGCCTAAGTCTATGTTTACATGTTATATTCTTGTGCTTGTAATCGTTTGTTTAGTCTGTAACTAGAATAAACAAAGGCTACCCTACAAGCTACGATTTGTGAAGATCGAATGTTCATCGATATACAAGCAATGAAGATCATATAGAATCGATGGAAGATCAAATGATATAAC
>JAGPOY010024157.1:0-10320 GCA_018983105.1 Silene uniflora
AAGCTTCAATTCTTCAATTGATCCATCCTTCCAATACTTCATGGCTTTGGTAGTCTTCCTTCATGGATGTAGATGTTTTGTACCATGGTAGACTTCAATTCTTCATTGAAATTACTTGTTAAATGTAGTAACACTCGGAATTGGTTTAAAGAGTATTAATTTGTCCAAAAACCGCTTCCAAATGCCACTAATTGAGCTTCAAATGCACGAAATGTAAGTAGAAATAGGAGCTCATCAGTAACCAATAAAAACAATACGAGCAAATATAAATAAGCAATTGTGTCTAATACTGGCCTCGCCTCTACCATATTCAAATATCGCAAAGTACCATGTTCTAATTTGGATTAATATAGATCCATCCTAATCAGGCATGCATCCTTTGAAACGGATTGAAGTTGAGGGGGTTAATTGTTCTGATTTCCTCAAGTCAAGTACGCTCGATATTCACTTGAGACTCTAATGGTGAAGAATTGCAGTCTGTCGGGCTGGAGTTGATGGCGGTGCAAGTCTCGTGTAGTACGTCATTGACACTCATTTGACAGGTACCATTAATTTCTATCACAATATTGCAATATGATATTTAACCTGTTTTAATATTAAGAAATATTTAACCCGTTTTAATATTAAGAGTTTAAAACGAACCTAGTGTTATCGAAATCAGCTAGTTTCCATATCTTGTGCGGAGATGATGCGAATCCTCTCTAGCTTCCATATCTTGTTTGTAGACTTATTTCCAATTCAGTTTCCTATTGTAATTGTAATTTTGTACCCTTTCCTTGTTCTAGACTTCTCCTATGCTTAAGGTTATTCGATACGCGTATCGAATATTTATGTTCAGCCCTAATTGGCTTTACTTTATACATATGTACCTCTTTGTTCATTCATTAATGAAATATATATACACACAATCATTTAAGTTCTTCAACTCTTAGTCTCGAGTTTTAGATCGAAGTTTTACACTCAGAGAAAATGATGACCGATTGCAATAACCCAAAACATGGGCAGATTAATTCTATGGATAGGCTCTCAGATTTACCGAATTTTATCATACATCTTATAATTTCTTATTTGGGTAAGGAAGAGGCGTATAGAACTACCGTCTTGTCGAAAAGATGGAATCAAATCTTCGCTACGAACCCAATTCTCGATTTTTGTCATTATACGTATCCACTGGAAATGCTTCCGAGACTTTTGGAATACATAGATACTAGAATGCAAACAATTTCAAAACAAAACCTGCGTATAACGAAGTTTAGACTTGTACTTCCGCCTAATGATTTACTGTTGGGTTGCAAAGTTGATGAGTGGCTTGAGATAGCCGTCCGGCTAACTATAAATTACCCCGTATTCTGTTTTGTTCTAAGTCATTAAGAGCTCTTGATTGTGATAATGTCGAGATACCCTACTATGAAGATGTGGATCTTGTGTCTCTCGAGCTTTTGCATTTACGTTATAATGTTGTTTTAGAGGATCGTATGTTATTTCATATTGTTAGTTCATGTCGGAACCTGAAAGACTTGCGTATCTCATTTTGCCCTGGCTTCGAAAATTTGGTGATTCCACGTCATAGTAAACTGGAGTTTCTCTATATTGAGGGAGATGTACCTGTAGACGGTGGGAAAGTCATTCTCGAGATTTCTAGTCTTACGACTTTCGACTACAATATCAACGGCGTGAACGGCCCTTGGCCGATTATCTCAAATCGTGGTTTATTGAGAAATTTGAGGCATCTAAGCGTAACTAGTCTTTCTATTACCGGTAAGTATCTTGCTAAACTACTACCGGAACTGACCTCGCTAGAGAAATTGGAGTTTCTTGGCTGTCAGAAGCTGAAGAATATCAAAATATCGCATAGCCAACTTAAAAAAATTTGCTTTCTTGAATGCGACAATTTGTTAAATGTTGCGATTGATGCTCCAAGTTTGAAGAAGTTCAAATTTAATGGCGATATAGACCCGCCCTTATCTATCACCATTCGTAGTCAAGCCAATTGTAACATCCATGTCAATACAATGGCTTGCTATTTTGATAGTGATGGATTTTTCATATTGAAGAAGCTCTTGAAAGGACTCAACAGCTGCAATGTTTTGAAAATCATGTTGCAAGACGACGACGACGAAGAAGGAGGAGGAGGAGAAGAGGGTCATGCTGAACTTGGACCACCTTGTGATATCGGAAAGCTGAAGTTAAACCTGGCATATTGGGAATTCTCAAGCTCCTCGCTTTCAGCGTTTTTAAATGGTTTATTCGGAACTTGCCACCCTCCTTTAATTTCTTTACGAGTTGAGTCTGGCCATTATAAAATGAAAGTTGAGGTATGTTCATGTTTTTGCTTTGTGTTACTTTCAGTCGAATTATGCAAAATATTGTGGCGCTAGTGATGTTAACGAGTGAGTCTCGAGGACTCACCAAAAACAGATTCTTTGTTTGGATGAAGAGATTTGGTGGAGAAGGTTAATAAACGAATGTGGAATAATTATAAGTTCACACAGTACCATTGTAAGATCCCACCTTCATAATTCGTCACAAACTAACTTCTAATTTGAGTTTGTTAGACATTGATTAGCAAAGGAAATAAGGGTCGACAATATGTATGCTTGGTAACGGGTTTTACAATGAGCTGTGTGATTGAACTCACGGTTGTTGTTTTGCAGCCTTTGCTGAGTAAGCTGGAGGATATGGTCAAATGTTTGCAACATCCTTTGAAACGGATTGAAGTTGAAGAGACGACTACTAGTGATTGTAATTTCCTCGACGTACAGTTGAGACTGTGTTGGTGAAGAATTATAGTCTCTCAGTCTCGAGTTGACGGGGCTGCAAGTTTCGTGTAGTACGATATTGCAGTTTTTCTAACGATTTGGGCATAGCATGCTGTTTGGTTTGTTAAAATTTTAAGGTTATTTATTAATCAAACTATTTATCCTTTTAGCACTCGTTTGAAACTAATTAGCGTCAATAAATCCACGTTATCAATCGCATAGTTAAAGACGAGGTTTCCTTGTTCGTGTGAATTTGTTAGCGATTTACTCAGGTTGAGCAAATTCGATAACCCAGTAAATAATCCGCTTATACCCTGTATCTATGTTATACCATTCGACATTCTTACACAATATAAAAGCCGGTCCAAAGAGTAACAATTTCACTGCACAAGTGCTACTCAACATTATTTTCAACCAATAGTTACGCTTTGACCCGACATTTTTCAAGCAATCACAAATCAATTCAGCATTGGGATACGCCGTTAAGTTGATCAGATACATAACAAAACCCAAGTTTGTTTAATAAATAATAAAGGCTATCTAATATAACTCGGTGCCACCCTTTTCTGATCCATCAAAGTGCAAGCTGCATTTGAAGTCTGAAGTAGTTACCGTTTACCAATATAGTCTTAGTCGAAGATCAAACTCCCCTGAAGAAGAAGGGGAACCCTTAGCGCCTTCAATTTCCATACGTTTCAAAGGATGCTTCCAATATTCCACCTTCAGCTGCAATATTTCCAGCAAAGTCTGCATTTCCCATCAACATTCAAATCATGCGATTAGTCAGTCGGTGGTGTAGCTAAAAATAACGGGGTGTGGAATCCTTCCACACAAAGAATATGGGGTAATTGCAACAGGCGGAGACGCTATTAGAAAATGCACAGCATGATGTAAATGATGCAAAAAAAACTACTCCGTATATGAGCAACTATGTTCGTCACAATAACATAAATCATTGAAATCAACAGCATAAAAATGGGACTAGATCACAAGATATTGTACGAAGAAAGAAGGCAGTAATGAAGATAAGCATACCCGGGTGAAAGCGTTATTAGTTATTAAAGTAACCGATAAAGATAAAATATCTGGACGGCAACACCATAGCAGGCCATCTATGAGAGCTCCATATGAAGACTCATCATGGATGCGAGACGCCCATGCTAAAGACAGCTTCAGCTCTTTGACATCACAAGGTGATCCGTCATCAATCTTGTTAAGTTGGTCCTTGTCGAATTCAATCTTTACATTCAAGATAAAGATCAATCAGCAAATCTGTTCATCTATATCGACTTCATCATATCATATTTTTAGTGCGAATGCCCAAAAGTATTAGATCCAACCCGAGAACATATTTGAACCAAAAAAACATAATAATCACAATCTGAATGACCCAACCCAAAATAAGTTGACCCCTAATGACCCAAATACGTGCTAACAGTACCCGAATGAGCGGAGCCAGTACCCTCCCATATACCAAACATTAAGGGTTTGGGTTTGAAACAATGCCAATAAACCACATTAGACTTTGAAACATAGAGAAACGGCAATTATGACCCTTTGCTCATCACTGTTTTCTGAAGGTATTTCATAGCACCCACACCCATCTTTGCTCTAACTGAAATGCAAACTAAATTTTGCCATACATGGTTGCCTGGGAAAAAAATACTAACAAAAGCTCAATGAATAAGCAATACCTCTGGTGTAGCGCCTGTGAGAAAGATGGATAAATCCTTGCAGCAGCAGTTTGATTTGCCGAGGAGGTTTTTGATTGCGACCAATGCTCCAGTATCAAGTTTAAGGCAAGTTAGATGAAGATAGGCATTGTATTTGTTAGGAGTATTGATCACTAACGAAAGTTGTAAGTCACCATTATAGCAAAATGTGTCGAGGTTTGGAGCTTCAATCATAAGATTAATCAACTCGTAACAATCACGGATGCCCAATTTCTTAAGCGTTTGACTTGCAATATTAACATTTATTGGCATGGTACAATTGGAAAAAGTCATGCTTTCTATTGATGGAAGTTCAGACACTAATTTGCCGAAAACTTGATCAATGATCAAGACATTATAAATGTGTAGTACCCTCAAATTTTTCTTTGAAGCAGGCGTCAGAATAATGGGAATAGGATCATTTCGGCCTCCAAGGTACCCTAGGTAGGTACAACGCTGAAAACTCGATGTATCTACCAGGATAGTCCCACCTACAGGTAGAGTTCGAGCTACATAGAGGAACTCCAGTCTACTGCAAGAAGGAATAGAAATATTTTGAAGGCCAGAGCACCACTCAAGGCTCAGAAATTTCAAGGGACATGACTTGATAATATCGTGTAGCATATGTTCATCTATATTAACTTTTGTTAAAACCAAACATTTTAGCGAAATAAGCTTCAAATTTTCAAAATAAGGCATTCTAACCCTAGAAAATGTCACACTTATCAATGATTTTGCCAAGAAAAAAAACGCGGGCAATAGATAAGAGCGAAAACCCTTGGGAATAACCGAAAGCAACAATTTCTCAACTTGGTTTTGCAAAGCGATTCCGAGCCATGTATCAATCCTCCCAGACATGTTTGGATCAATAGTTGGATATTCAAGTCTAAACACCCTTATAGAAAGTTTCTTCTCRGAATATCGTCGCATTGTGGATTCAATGAAATTCATAAGTTTCTCAACAGTTTCCTCCCTGTAAGGACTGGTACTACTTCCAACAAATTCATCCTCAAAAATTCCATCTTTCACAGCAACAAAATATGAAGGCGTAAAATCAATAATTAAGCCAGTAGACCAAATATGAGCCCATCTTTTCGACAAAATGCTCGTTCGGCACGCTCCTTTGGAGCCCAGAAAAGAAATTATATGATGGATGATATAGTCTGGCAAATCTGATAATCTATCCTTGGTTTTTAACTGCCCATGTCTTGGTTTCTTTCCATCAACCACCATTTTCAGTGAGGAATTTCGTCGAACAGGTGGTGTGCAACTCACAAACCCTATTGATTTTATATTAGATTGCCTTGTTTATTAGAAAATCGGGGTTTTGTTAATTGGAAGCTATTTTTCGATTTAAAATTAAGGACTACAAATAATTTTATTTTTTCGAGTTAAAATTTGGGCAAAAGCTTTTTATTTTTTGGTGCGAAAGAGGGGCTAAGCCCCGATACAAAAAGTAAACTAAATACTCCAATTATTCGGGGAATAGCAACCCCTAATAAATCTTCCCGGAGTATTGTGCGAATGCCATATGGAGGTTGATCAAAATAAGTAATCGTAGTGCTGGCTATAACCCCTTCATTAACGAGCCAGTAGTCATGAGTCAACTGCTCTATTTGCTTCGCGGAATACATGATTGATCTTAACTGTCCAACCATCTTGATTAATGAGATCAATGCTTTGTTGAACGAGGGGACGTAGACTATTACTTGGAAGTTGCTCCTCTTGGACGAAGCTCACGCATGACGAGTTATCCATGTGCACAAGTAATTTTCGAATTCCCATAAAGCTAGCTCGCTCAAGACCAATTACAAGCGCTCTCATCTCCGCTCTCATGGAATTGCAAACACCACATGAGAAATTATACGCACTAATAAAATTCCCTGTCTCATCCCGTATGATCCAACCACAACCAGCGGGTCCTGGGTTGTCTTTCGATACACCATCAGTGTTGAGTAACATCCAGCCATGACGAGGAGTTGACCACCGGATAAAGCGCTCCTCATGGATCGTCCCAGGAAGCGGAGTTAATAGGTAAAACGGGTCTAAAGCTCTCCTTGTGATATCGAATTGATGCTGAAGAAACCGAACGGGGTCAGATGGATTATCGTTTGGCCTTCCAAATGCAACATTATTACGCTATCGCCAAATCTACCAACATGTTATTGCAAACTTCATCGACCAATTATGTGTAGCAAGTGGCAGTCCGTTACTAGCATTTTTAGAGATCCATCTCGTATAAGATAAATCATAAAAAGATGGTGAGGCGGCACCCTCACCAAGGAGCTCCCAAAGTTCACAAGAATAACGGCAGGAACGTAAAAGATGATCATTGGTTTCATCCCTCTCGAGACACCTTGGACAGGTCGGGTCGTCATGAATTTCTCTCCTTACCCGATTATAGTTTGTCATCAGACGGCCGTGAACTGCTAACCAAATAAACATACGAACTCTTTGTTGAACTGCTAATTTCCAAATAACATGCCACGCAATTGGCTCCGCTTTTGGGGGTATGTCGGCTGTTTTGATAAGTGTCAGCGCTGATTTGATCCAAAATTTCCCGCTTAATGAGGCGTTCAAATACAAAGAGTCCTCCATATACGGCTCCGGAGATAAGGAGTATGCAGCGATTTTTAGTAAATCATCTCGAGACAAATTATTAGAGAACAAATCTCATTTCCACCCTGCTTCTTCGTCCCACATGTCAGCAACTGTATTACATAGAATGGCGTCGGGTATGAGCATGATAACTCTGTCGGAAAGGCAGCCCGACTCAACCCAGGAATGGTCCCAGAATAGTGTAACACCCCAATTATCCGGCTAAGATAATTAAGGTATTACCATCTCGGTTTCCCGAGGTAGTGTTTCAAGAACTTCAATCAAAGAACATTTTATTATTATAAATATAAGGCTAATTTGATAACTAATACCTTCAATAACTCACCTTTTCAAATCTTATACCTAAGATAATTTTCTTTAAAATCTTAAACCTAAAATAACATTTTTTTCTACACTTGATACCAAATCTTTAAAAAATTCCTAAATTGACGAATTTGCTCTTACTAATTTGATGGTTTTTAGTGGTAGTAATAATTGATGTGTGTGCTATCTAGGTAGCACCAAAACGGACACAGACACGGACACGTGATACGGCATCCCATGAAATTTAGGACACGGGACACGCCTTTTGAATTTAATAAAATATACTCCCTCCAAGTCTGCCTATAGTTCCCCTTTCATTATAATACTCCTCACATATAATAGAGAGAGGGGAACTATAGGCAGACTTGGAGGGAGTATATTTTATGGTTATAAATAATGTATAATTTTAGTTTTGTAATATATTTGATATTAAATTTAGATAAATGAAGGTCAAATTTGAGCATATGACTATAACTATTCTCATTTCTCACTCAAAACGATCTTTTAATCGATCTCTTTTGACATTTTATTCCTCGTCTAACCTATAACATGTTTAGGCGTGTGTCCAATGAGTGTCGGGTGTCCGAGTGTCGGACACGATGTCCGACACGGTACGGCTAGTTAGGAGGAGTGTCCGTGCTACCTAGTGTGCTATTAGGTGAAGGGAAATTTTATGATGATTGATTAGTAAGGGTAAGATTATCAATACAGGGCTTCTTTTAAGTTTTGGTATCAAGTTTTGAAGAAAATGCTATTTTAGGTATAAGATTTGAAAAAGTGAATCATTGAAGGTATAAGTTATCAAATCAGCCTAAATATAAAGGTTTAATGATTACATAAACGTAAACAAATGAATAAAATACAACTCATGACTACTATACTCTCCTAGCAATTATACTAGTTACGTGACTCGTCAAGCTCGTCCCGTCTCCCGCGTGCTAACCAGACAACCTGTACATAACCTGCTCCCCATAAGACCAAAGGATATCATATGGACTGACACAGGCCACCCTAAACAAGATAGGTGACAGACACAGACAAACAAACGTCAGTTTCAATAAACAATGTAATACGACTCAAGTGTCAATATGCAATATGACTATGATACAATGAGATACCAATATCCAACCGCCACACCGGTACCGGGACACGCCCAGACGTACCCACAACCGATGTCAGGAACACGTCCACGACACCGCACTCAAACAAGGTACTCCGAACACGTCGGTGGTACCGGGCCCAAGAACGACTCGGGTCCCCTGCCAGACGTCGTGCCTCACCACACGAGTCCCTCCAAAACTCAAGTCATTAATGTGCACATCCCTCTTAGAGTGGGAAGCTCCAAGAGGCGACCTAAGCGGGAGGCGACCTAAGCGGGAGACGATCTCCCAATCGTCCTCCGTCTCCACAACAACCATATTACCATCACCAATCCTCCATTGTACAATACAACCAACAATGTACAACAATACATTATTATCACCCTAATCACCTCATAATCACATAATTAGTGACTAAACATGTAATAATGCAACTAATCTAATTACATGAGATTAATTACATAATTAATCACCAAACATACTTTGACCCAAATATTGAAACCGGGTAGGATTAACCTACCTTTTAGCATACTCCATAAGCTAATCCAAGATAACAATAATCCATCTCATAAACCTCCAC
The DNA here is from genome assembly GCA_018983105.1 of Silene uniflora. Taxonomy (NCBI): domain Eukaryota; kingdom Viridiplantae; phylum Streptophyta; class Magnoliopsida; order Caryophyllales; family Caryophyllaceae; genus Silene; species Silene uniflora. The sequence goes on from JAGPOY010024157.1 coordinate 9,074, forward strand.
ATCCTACAATAATCACATAATAACTATCACTATTAATTACCATAACAATAACGATACTAATTAACCCTTAAATTACCCTACTTAATAAGTCACCCTAATTAAAATCCCATAATACAACTACTAGTAAGGTTAGGGTTTACTAATCATAAGCAACGGAGAATAAGGATGAGAATATTACAATGGCATACCAAGTGAGCAAGAACAACCATGTGGAAGCTAAATCCCCAATGAGAGAGCTAGATCTTGAAGAATAGATGATGAGATGCTTAGAGAGGGTTTTGAGAGTAGAGATATCAGGTTAGGTGGGGAAAAAGGGTTAGGAAATCTGAAATGAGGTTTGGAAATGATAGGAGGAAGAGACAAAAGGATTCACGCGGTTTGTAGTGAAAGCGAACCGGCACTCGGTCGAGTGTGAAGTACTCGATCGAGTAAGAAAGCACTCGATCGAGTACACGCTGTTCTCTGACTAGTTTTCGTAAAACAGTCATATCTCCCTTGTCTCTTGGTCATTTTGGGCGTGTGACCTACCGTTGGAATCGTAAGAGAACAAGCTATCACCTCCACTTGGAATCATATCAAAATAATATCTAGAACTCAAGTTATGACAATTTTAAGACGACCCTTCCATAGACGGGCATGATAACAACTCCACTAAGTCTAGTAAAGGTTATACTCGGTCCACTAGACCGAGTACTAAGTCGAGTGAACTCAAAAGTTCGGGTTATTACAAATAGTGACTTTCTTCCGTTACCAACAGCTATGCTACTTCCACTATTAATAATCTTTGCTTGCGATGTAATCCCAGCCCAAACATTAGACATATTAGGCTTGGGCTGGACATATCGACATCACATCTTCCGTTACAATATTTAGCTCGAAGAACTCGAGCCCAAAGAGTGTAAGGCTCGGATAGAACTTGAAAGCCCAACTTTGTGAGGAAAGCTGCACTTGTTTAACAAACTATCGAGCACTCTGTGGATTCAACCCCTACATACTACATTCATTTGTTGTACCGTTAGGGTATTTTTGTATAGGTGTGCGATAGCCTATCACTAGTCACCTTAAGTTTGATGTCTTTGATTTACAGTTAAGGGCAGGTAAATCAATGTATAACAATTAAACATTAACGCTTGAAGTGTTTCCGTTTAAGACAAGTACGAACTATATGAATCATGATCAGGGACGAAGCATAGCCTGGGCCCTCCAGGTCATGGCCCGGGCTGGTTTTTTGAAAATTTTCCCAAGTT
>JAGPOY010024389.1:0-10079 GCA_018983105.1 Silene uniflora
ATAAAAACGTGACGGAATAACATTAGTTATTAGAAAAGATATGTGATGTAATAAATATACTTATGTACTATATGTTAAATTAAATTTTAAAAATTTAATCAAAATTTAATGTTCATATAGTACTTCGTATGATGTAGAGATAGATAATAAGTGTGTGTTTGGCCTTGATTTTCAAAGTGTTTTTAGACTTAAAAACAGTTTTTAGCCAAACATATCATAAATCTAAAAGCTAACAGTAGATTCTCAAAAACTCATATAGCATGTTTTTGCCCATAAAAATAGAAGCATCAATTTCATGTTTCTGTTTCTTGAAAACTACTTTTGAAAAATTAAACTTGAAAAATAGAAACTCATTTTAAGTAAACTAGGCCAAACATGCTTTTAGAAGTAAACAAACATGTTTGGCCGGGATTGTTAAAAACGAGTTTTTGTTTAATTTCTTAAAAGCAGTTTCCGAGAATCAGAAACATGAAATAGCTGTTTCTATTTTTATGGGCAAAAATGTGTTATTTGATTTTTTTAGAAACTATTTTTAACTTTTAAAGATATGACGTGTTTGGCCAAAAAGTGTTTTTGAGTCCAAAAACACTTTGAAAAGTTAGGTCAAACACACACTAAGTTGAACTATAAGAAAAAAAAAATTATAAGTTTTTCCTTTTAGAAGTAAAAAACAAAAATAATTTATGAATACTCTCAAATTGTAGTACGTTTGTTTTAAAAGACAAAATAATAACAGAATAATTAGAAAGTGTTTCAAAAATAATAACAATGAAAAATTTATCAAATCACATGTAGAATTAGTAAAATTCCATTTATGTAAACAAAATAAGACTATCTTATCAATATGCTCATACAAATTGAAAAGATGTTATACCCTTTTTAAACGGAATAAAATAATTTATTGTATGAAATAATATGGCTCAGTTGTAAATATGATATAAGGAAGCCTATTTATAGCCTAAGTCATTTAAGCGGAAAAATATTTAGAAACTCTTATTCTTTTAGTATAAGGGGGATTGTATAACCAAAATATATTTTTTCATTTCATATTCTTTAAAATAAAATTTGGAAACTTTATTACAAAGCTCAGATTCTACCACACCGTACAACTGGTCAACTAGTTATATAGTCTATGAATTGGAGTTTAACAAGTTATTTGCCAACCAAAATATGTATTAGATCGATCGAGTCTGGTTCAAGACGATTTTATGAACTAAGGGCAAATACTTGTAAATATCAAGCAAATATACCACTCCTGTCGAACACTATTTACCAATGTTATTGTCGTTAGACCTCACAAAACTTACCGGCCTAAAAGATCTGACTTGAAAACCCATATCGTATCCGACCCAACACCTGAACTCAAAATCCGAGCTTGACCCCAACTCAAATTGACCAGTTTAATATAAGCCGATCTAAATATTTATTCTTGCACAATAGTAATGTTTATCCATAAATAACTTGATAATAGTTGATTGAAAATCATCCAACCCAACCACTTACAAATCCGAAATTAACCTAATTCTTATCCGATTGACTTATTTACCATGCCTACTTGTAATCTTGTATACTTATAGTGATACCTATGGATAATTCTCCGTACATTCAACTTATTAATGAAGAACAACTTGTGAGCAATAACTTACGATCCCTGGTCAAGAGATGCAAAGATCTAATCTTCGATAACAGTTGGAAAGTGGAACTGAAACATTGCTACAAAAAAGCTAATAGAGCAGCGGATTGGCTAGCTAACCAAAGGGTAGGATCGAGTATTACTACATCTTTTGTTGAATTTCCAAATGCCGATCTTCTTTCAATTTTGCGCGAAGACATTCTTAAGGTAGCTATTCCTCGTGTAATAGCAATTAGTTTATCGGGACTTGCCCTCTTTTGCACCAAAAAAAAAGGGAAAATTAATAGGAATAATCCATACTATTGGGGGTATTCCTATATTAATCTCAACTTCATTTTAACTCACCATAAACCTAACTTCTACCCAACTTATCCCAGACTAAACTTATCCCCTTTTTGACCTCTTATTTCCGGTTAAAAGCCTGCATCATCCTCTTTATCCTCCTGTTCTTGTTCTTCGTCCTTCTTCTCCTCTCTATTCTTCTTCTTTCTTCCTTCTTCTTCTTCCTCTTTAATCAAATTAGCTCCTTCTAATTTCACAAAACCAAATCACCATCATTCATACCACACACTCACTTCCCCTTCTCCCCTAACTCGCTCGCCATAAATTCAACCCAGAAACCCACTTCAATTTTGATGAATATACTACATAATTAAAGAAAACCCCAAATTGATATTGTTCCCCACATTATTTAACTTAGTAACCATAATTGAAAATATCCCCAAATCAATTTAGGGTTACGGTTTCAGAAACACATACTAAATGCAATGCTTATAACTCGAGACGAAGGAAAACAAGGAGAGGAAGAGGATAAGAGTGGTGTACATGGGAAGGGATTGTCGAACTCCTGAGCTGATTTGGGCTAAAAGTAATACGTGTTCCTGCTGAATCGGCCCGAGCTTTATCTTTTTGGTGTACTGTTACACTTTCGCTGACATAATTGGTATCACTATTTGACTGGTTCAAGTTTGATTTAGTATATATCTGGTCACAAATTGCACTCCATAGTACTCTTATTAGCCAATATATCGAAGGCAAAAATCGAAATGTGATTTTCTTACATTTTTAAGTTTATGGGAATGCATTCTTATTCTACGATTAAAACATCATTATCAATCACCCATTGAAATATTGAACTTACTGGTAATTGTACAGTTTTCAAAAATGGAGAAAAAGGAGGTGGCGGTAACCTGCTTAGCAGGTTGACGGTAAACCGAGTTCATTATGAGAGAAACGGGTTAATAGTACAGTTTATTGTGGGATTAAATGAATATGAGATTATTATGAGAAGACCGTCTATAGTTGGGATTATTCTTGTTAAATAATCCAAAAAAAAAAGTGATAAAACAAAACTTGTCCTAAAATAGTCTTACGTAACCCTTATCAAAACTAACAAAGTAGATAGACAAAATGAAAAGTGAACCTCACGATCAATATATCTAACCCCACCACTCAAATCCATTAAAAATACCCAAATTCTCATTTATAACAGGTATATTCGACGTAATTTTATGACGGGTCAAATTCAACTCACATAAGAAGATAATACAAAAGCAAATTGCCTAGAGAGTAACATTCTGTTTTATTTTATCTACCAATGTGAATTATATTTAACTCGTCGCAAATATGTGACGGATACACCCGTCACAAGGGAGACTTGCTGTTAAAAATATCCCCAACTATCCTCATATAATACTCGACTTGTTCAATACAAACTGGTGAAGGTTGCTTCTTTCTCCCTTTCATATCTCACCTAATATTCCAATTTTACTTTACACATTATAATTTTTATTTTTTAAATGACGAGTTAATCCACAACCGTTATCTTTAGTGCATTATGTATAGTAGGTAATAAACCACACATACCAAGTCAATCAGAACGTATAATCTCAAAATCATAATCAAATACTTAGTATATTATAATTATAGTATTATATTAAATTGAATTATACTCCCTTATAAATATAATCATATATCATCACATGGAACTCTCACACACCATCATGTCTCCAACAGCTGAATCATTCTCAAGTACGTACATCCAACTCCCCCTCAATTTTCACGTAAAACCGTCTTATACAAGACTAACTGATTAATCCGTTCTTTCTGCAGGTGACGAAAGACAACATTTGCTCGTAAACATAGAGGATGGACACAACAATGTCAAGCAAGGCGAAAATAAAATTGAAATAAGGAAATTGAGTAGGGTAACAGATAAAGGAGTTGTGATATTAGATGGAGTTGACCTTGATATACCTAAAGGTATGATCATTGGTGTTATTGGACCTAGTGGTAGTGGAAAGTCAACGCTTCTTAGGGCACTTAATCGGTTATGGGAGCCGCCGGCCGGTACCGTGTTTTTGGATGGCCGTGATGTGTGTGATCTTGATGTGCTTGCGGTTCGTCGGAGGGTTGGTATGCTTTTCCAACTCCCTGCCTTGTTCGACGGTACGTGTTTATATTTTGTTAGTCATTTTTATATCTGTTATACGATGTATAATGACCTGTAATTAGCTTATGCATGTTATTTGATGACATCCCCCTACTACTAAGAGAATAACAATTCTCTTAGTTTTTTCCCTCCAAAAGGCATATAACTATATAAGGTAATAAATAAAATTTTATTTCATTACATTATTATCTTTTCAAAAAAATATATATTCTTATAAATAAATTCTTCTTTTAATTATGATTTTTGTTCCTTAAAATAAAATATCATTGTTATTAAATTATAAATTATAAGTGCTAAAATTTTCAGTAATGCAATAACTATTATCGTAGAGAAAATAGTTGATTACTTTATAAATCAAGGAATTATTTAATTGATTTCTCCCATTATCAATTGGTTTTGAGACGTTATTTTTTTGGGCGTATGACGTAGACTGTTTATTAGAGTCCATTACAAGAATTGGGTTAGGGAATTATATGTGAGGGAGAGCGTGAAGACAGTGCTCACTACTATAAATGTCGCATATAATTGGAAAGGTACTTTTATCGATTTCATTTAGTTTAGTCTAGTGTATGTTTTGGTTGTCTGGAAACATAAATTATCGACCAAGTATTCACCACTCGATTATTCAGACAAGGATGATATAGAGACTAGAGAATATCTTACGGTAGTATGTAAATTATACGGAGTACTCCATAGTTCATGTCAAAGATAAATCAAATATTATTATTCCCAATCATGTCCCTGCAATTATGCTAGGAATCTCGTGTATCTTAGGTAATTATTGTATAGGTTCGCACTCTTATAGTTCATTTGATCGAACCTGAGAATTTGCATTCGGAAATGCACAATGTAGGCACGGTTGCTGATAACATACGCTATGGACCGAAATTGAGAGGCAAGAAACTAAGCGATGAAGAAGTATTAAAATTGCTAAGTCTAGCCGATATGGATGCCTCTTTTATCAACAAGAAAGGAAATGAACTCTCTGTTGGACAACAACAACGTGTTGCTCTTGCTCGAACTCTTGCAAATGAACCAGAGGTAAATCATCTACACTTATGATTTACCAGCTAAGCTAGTTAAAATCTACGAATTTTCAGCTATAAGATACTCAAAATTGGGTTATTTTGTTATGTTGTTGTAGGTATTGTTGTTGGATGAGCCAACAAGTGCGTTGGATCCAATATCGACTCAAAACATAGAGGACGCACTAGTGAAATTGAAGATGACCCAAGGGATGACCGTGATAATGGTGTCACATAGTATAAGGCAAGTGCAAAGAATTGCGGATTTGGTTTGCCTGGTCGTTAATGGTACCGTTGTTGAAGTCTTGAAGCCTGATCAATTGTCTCATGCTAAGCATCCCATGGCACAACGATATCTTGAACTTAGTTGAAGTATCATTAGTTATGTCTCAATTAAGCTGTTTAATTTGTAAAGTTGTTGATTGTATTTTGTATGAGATATTCGGACGAAAGAATTGACAATCGGGGCACCGAAATTACATTAACTTTCAATGTTGTAAGAATGGAATCGACAACCAATTATGCATAGGCAGAAGCAGGATTTGGATATAGGGAGGGAGATTTCAAAAGCTCAATCCTGACATAGTTCTAATGAATGCATGTAGAAGTGGACAAAAGTGCGGACCAGTTCGGGCCAGCTAGCGCATATACTTGGCCCGGGCCTGGGCTAGACTCCTCTAGCTCTTCCCGATCAGGCATTGTAAAAAAAATTAATATTTATAGTATGGGTCGGGCACGAGCCACATTTGAGTGAGCTTGGTCTGCTCATTCCCTAATGTCGGTCCAGGCCAGCGTAACCAAGCCCAAAGCGCTTCTGGCCTTGCCCGCTCACACCAGCCTAGCCCAATGACCACCTTTAGGTGCGTGAGTGACGGGGTGCCAATGATTTACTCGAATAAAATCTTTTAACTCACTGGTTAAGTCATTGCATAATGATTCCCGTGATTGTAAACGTGAGTTGGCTCAAGTGGTAAGAGCTCTCTTACTTCGACCAAGAAGTTGGAGGTTCGATTTCCACCCGCGATATAAGTGCGCTCATTTGAACAAAAAAAATTGATACTCATGATTTGGCATGATATTCTTTACAAATAATAAAATAACTTACATATCTTCTAGTTGTGTGTCGTATATCTTTTTTTAAAATGATTTTTTTTATTAGGTGGGCAAGTGCCATGGGCTAACACGCTCCAGCATGGCCCCATGACCCATTTAGCATGACACGGGATCTACACGACTCGTCATGGTATGACACACCATGGATCGTGGGACGTGCCTAGGCTGAAGTTTAGGAAAGAAAGTCGTGACAAGTTTAGGCACGACACAACCCACATGGACACAACATACTTGGAGAACACCCCATAAATAAGGCTGAAACAGAGGAATTGCTTGGGAATGCCCAACCACAACACGACACGCCATGAGCTATGCCTAAGTTGCCTTTTCCATTTCACCGGTATGACAAATCCCACCTCTTTGTTCGGTCTATAGGTGGATACTGGGCTGGGCCGGGCCGGGCTAAGGTTTGGCAGCATTAGCACGACACAGGTGGGGGACGGGCCGGGGCTGGGTTCGTTTTGTCTAGCCCGAACCTAGCCCACATAGCGGGCAGGGTCGGGCCACCTATACTTTTAATTTTTTTACTGTTTGGACCGGGCTGGGCCAAGGAAAATGTGGCACTAGCCCGACCCGAGGAAATGAGCGGGCCTTGCCGGGCTGGCACACGGGCTGATGAAAGTCGGCCCACAAGATCGGGCTGGGACGGGACAGGCCGGATTGGCCCGCCATGTGGTACACCCGTGGTTCGGACCATGTCATTCTCCTAGAGGCACGGTAGACCAACAGTAAATACGGCGCACTTCCATCTCGAGAGGAAAGCAAACATTCTCACTTCAATAATCTCATATTTTTGAACAACATGTCTTGCTTGTGACGGTCACAAGCTTGTGACTTCTCACAAGCTTTCCCACTTGCTCTCCCACTTACCCCTCCCACTTGCCTTTATGTCTCACGTTACAAGCTTGTGACGGATTTTGTCCGTCACAAATGAGAATTTGTGATTTTTGAATCTTATTTTCAAGAACACCAAAAATCTGGATTCAGATTCAAACTAAAAAGACAACAAAACAAACAAATAATTGAGATCCACATGAACAAGTTGGTCTAGAAATGTCCTTCATGTCCTACAATTTCTACAACTAGTAATGTGCCTTTTACTAGTGGGGTAGCAGACAAGACAATCCAAATCCATTGAGGCCCAATCAAAAATAATCCAGCTCACAACCACCAAACTTGTCAATCACATTACTCCACATGTCACTCCATTATTAGGTGTCATTTTTCTCAAATGACAATGATCATATTTGTGTTTAACCACCAAAGGTTAAATAATAATAAAGGGTCGAATTGAAGGATTAATATTAAATAAATAAATCAGTGTATGAAAATACTAATTATTAGGGAATTTTTGGTGATTTAAAGGGTTTATTTACCGTTAATTGTGTAAAATTATTACATACTGGAATACTGGATACAGACTACGGGTATATAATATGGAGTACTATTAATAACTACACAACTCAAATACAAAATATAACCTAGTTCATGTGAGTTGAAACTAAATAATACGAAGTACATTTCAGGTGAAAATATTTACACTGAAATTAGTCAATTTTATGAGCTAAAGCTACATATACTGATATACTCTCATCAGTTTCAGGTTAGAAGTATAAACAAATATACTTAGCGAACGTGGCGGCCCAACTTGGTCAAGCTTAACCTTACCTAGTCCCGGCGACAACCAGTGTGTTAACCCAGGGACAGTCTGCCCCTCTACATGGGTTGACCGGGCTAAAGACTCCCAGGCCAGCCCACCCGTCCCATTAAAAAATTAAAAAATAATACATAAAGTCTGATCGGCCCCGAGGCCGGGCTAGAAAGGGAGCCTCACCCAACCTCGCCTAATTCGACTGACCAAACTCAGGCCACTCTACCGCAATCTAGCCCAATTCGTTGACGACCTCTAAATATAATGACATAAAATGTGTGACGGGTATACATACAGAATGTCCTGAGTCCTCACCAAGGAGGAATACATACTTTGAAACAAAACAAATACCCCGTATTATATTGTGAATCACAAATTCTTCATTTGTGACGGACATACCTGTGACGGGTCAAATACAACCCATGTGGGGTAGATAAAACAAAAGCAAAGTGCTTTGGGAGTAACATTTTGTTTTGTCTTATTTACCCCACATGGTATATTACTCAGTGGCGGACCTGGGGGTGCGCACAGCACCCCACGTGCGCACCCTCGGATGTTGATTTTTTTTTTTTTTTAAAAAAAGAAGTTAAAAGGACATATACAATTCGTATGCGGTCCTGAACACAAGAAGAAGCTGGGCGCAGCGGATTAAGCTCTTTACCATCATTCTGGCGACGGGGTTCGATTCTTCTAGCCAGCAGTTTTCATATTATTTTAATACTATCCCCTTCCCTCTTTATTTTGTTCCTCTCCAAAGCCTTTTTCATATTTTTTTTACCGACAATTTTTCAATTCCCATTTTTCAATTTTATAATGTATATTCTAAATTTCAAGTTTATTTTTAGTAAATTCGATTTATCAGTATCATTTCTAGATAGATTATTTTTATCAATAGAATTTCAGATTTTCTATAGAGAAATATATTTGGGTAAGTTAGTGACATGTATTGAAGCATTTCAGAACATAAAATTCTCTTAAATAACATAAAATTTCTTTTCGCATTGGTAATTTTTTACGTTATTTTAACTTGTAATGACGGTGAAAAATTTTACGAGTAATTATCAAACATTTTGCTATATTATCCGGGAAAAAAAAATTGAGTGTGCACTCCCAGTTCTAAAGCTCTGGGTCCGCCACTGATATTACTTGATCCGTCGCAAGCTTGTGACGGATATACCTGCTGATTGTGAATTGGACCGAATGGAGAGACTAGCCTCGGATTTTTTACTTACCATGGGCGACGTGGCATAGTTATCCATTACAGTAAAGGAGTAAATTAGGAAGTCAACAAAAGCAAAAGCAAAAAAAACATGCCCCTCAATTAAAACTCACCAACCAATCACAGCACACTATATTATCAATTTATCACCAACCGCCGCCATTATAGCTGCCATTATCAAACCTTGAAGATCAACAAAACTTTCTCTACCAATGGCTCAACGCGACAACTTGGTCTACATTGCTAAACTTGCTGAACAAGCTGAACGTTATGAGGGTATCATCTTCTTCTTCAAATCTTCAATTTTTACTGTTTTTTTTTTTGTGATTTTTTGTGCTTTTTTTGGGTTGTTTTTGCTGTAAATTTGGTTTATGTTAGTGGGGTTTGATTAGTTTGTGAAATGAGTTAGGAATTATTGAAAAGTTTGATGATTTATTATATGGGATTTGTTTTGGGTGATTGATTTTAGTCAAACTTGATGTTTTTGGAGGGTTTTAGTTATATGATTTGAGTATAATTTGATGAAATTTGGAATGATTAATTTTCCGAGTGTCTCAAAGGATCCCGCCTATGGCTCTGGTTACGAGTCGGATGTAAATGATATTTTTCGAGTGTCTCAAAGGATCCCGCCTATGGCTCTGGTTAAGATTCGGATGTAAAATGATATTTCTCGAGTGTCTCAAAGGATCCCGCCTATGTTTAAGAGTCGGATGTACATTTTATTACATGAATCATTGAGTCTTTTATGAGGTGATCTGAGATTAATTGTATTTCTTGTTTACTTGTATGGTTAATTGATTCGTCTCGCGGGTAAGTTTACTACCTTTCATCCAGGCCAAACTAGCCGCTTTTCAAATTTCTCCTCGCATATTTGTGGGTCACGAGTAGTCTGGTCTGGATTGGAGAAAATAGTTTTGTGCAAAAGGGTATCTTAAACGATGCTAATTGTTGTTGTTCCATTCACTGCCTTAGCTTTTATGAATTTA
>JAGPOY010024409.1:0-10493 GCA_018983105.1 Silene uniflora
CTTTTTTTTTCATTGACAGAAGGCGAAGTGCAGGGTCGCATAGCTATTACTGAATAAAGGTGGAAAAAGAAAAGAAAAATAACCGTTCATCTACAGAATTACTTAACTAGTTGGAACTGTCATAAATACTATCATGATGTTCTAATGAAACTGTATTGTCATGATATTTTTGGAAATCGATTTACCAAAAAAAAGTAAAGCTTGCCTTGATCAAGGCTCTTAAAGCCAAAATCTCATAAATTTATTGGAACCTTAAGCTTTTGTACTAGGCATGAGCACTAATAGTATAATACAATGCCAGTGAGTCCGTTAATAGCTGATTAGCAGTACAGTATCATAGCTGATTAGCAGTACAGTATTTCAGCAATAGTTTTCTCTAACTGCAAGCCCATAGCTTATTCACAGAGGCAACCAACCAGTATCTATTTACTTAACTTAAAAAAATAATACTAAATAAAAAATCGTAAGCGCAGGTAAACTTCTTGTTGGGAGTTTGGAGAAAACACAGGAAGAATTTAATTATTAACTGCCTCATTTTCAAACAGAAAGGACGCAATCAACCACTCATATAGCCATTAAAACTTGCCCTTTTACATCAGATCTTACAAAAACTAGTCAATACTCGAAAGGCCCTATTCAAGTGATGGTCGTATGTAATTTACCTAACCGAGTTAATAGTAATAGAGAGGATAGGACAAGAGAAATATATGAAACAGACAAATGTGTTGTGCCAATCTGTTTCTTTGCCTTGGCATCAATAGCTGATCACTGGGATAAGCTTAATTTTCTTGGGCCTAGAATCAGATGTGTTATAATCTAGGTAGCACCAAAACGGACACGGACACGTGACACGGGATCTCATGAAATTTAGGACACGGGACACGTTATATAAATTTAATAAAAAATATATTTTGTTGTTATAAACGTTCGATTTTATTTTTATAAAAGTATTTGATATCAAATTTTAAATAAGTGAAGATAAAATCTGCCCTTAATTATAACTCATTTTCATTTCTTATCCAAACCCATCTTCTAATCAAGCTCTTTTGTGAGCTCATTTCTCGTCTAAAGACCATAATTTTCCCTAAATGATGCTCAAATAACATGGACACGCGTCGGACACGGCCAAAATAGCATGGCCACGCGTCGGACACGTGCCCAAATAAATGTTGGAAGTTAGACACGGCTTTACAGGTGTCCGACACATTTCAAGATGTGTCCGACGAGTGTCGGTGTCCGACACGGTGTCCGACACGGGACGACTAAATAAGAGAAGTGTCCGTGCTACCTAGGTTATGATTAGTTTTGACCACAAATTGAAACATTACTATGACCTCTGAAGGAAGGTAGACATTCATTACGTAAGCTATTCTATTGAAATAAACTTAAACCCAACAAGGATCATGCTACGTAGCTATTGACGCTTGCTTACATCGACAATTTGAACGTGCTGCATCATACGGTCATACCTAGCATTGAACGTATAGCAAGACATTCCAAATTTCGAACATATAAACCATAACAGCTATTCTCATTCCATATTGTATAATAAGCTATTCCAGTTTTCAAACATATATAAGTCAACTGAAGGTGCATTGGAAATCAACAAAGTTAAACAGAATATGCTGTTACCTCTACTATCCAATAATACTGATATATGTCATCAACATATTCTGCTACTTCAAGAGGATTACCCTCGTCATCAATATTAGGCAAATTTTCTTCTTTCACAGCTTCAATGTACTGCATCATAACTATATCATGCCTCCCACTTCTTAGATTATAAGGAAATACAGGAAAAAGAATACCAAAACACAATTTTACCTTTGATCTAGATATTAGCTCAGATGAATAAGATTTCCTGCGAGTGGATTTTTTAATAGACGTCTTGTCCAACGCATGGGGTTTCAAGTCATCACTGCCTTCAACGGGATTTGCTCCTTGAATTACTAATGGCTGAGCAATTATGGACTTAACGGTTTCAGGAACAGAAGATGTGACCACCTTAACCCTTCTGCCAGAAGTTACGCCACAAGATTTACCCACACTATATTTAGAATTCCTTTGAGCATTGGAAATTTGCAAAGCCGTTCTTGGAATTGGCTGAATCGATAAAGCAAAGATTTAGTTTCTCAAATCAATATGAGCAAGCAATTCACTCACAAAAGCACAAGCTCAAACAAGTGATCTTTCATTGTGTGGGAAACTTCCTAACACTACAAACAAGTAAGCTTTCAGTAATTCTAAACGTATTCAAGTAACAAGTTAACAGTGCTCAAACAGATCTTAGGAATCATTATACAGAAATACTTGGATTGGCTAAAAAGATTAGCGCCAGGAGCAAAGACATGCACAATATCCAGGATGAGCTTCAAAACAGTAAAAGAGAAAGCTATACTACGATGTATAAAGAATGCTTATTATAATTTAGATTTGGGTCCTCTAAAAAAGATTGTTCATGTTTACAATCGAAAGGGTGAATTCGTCCAGAATGTATGCAGCAAATCTAGCCCACCCAAATGCCATTGCAAAAGTGCCCACCTGTCAGCTAAATTCTGGTAAAAAGAATGTGCAAACGCCCAGAAATGTCGAATGCATAGTGTGATAGTACTCTAAAGGTTAAAAAAGCCAACTGGTGTTGATGGTACTTCCTCTAATATTCAAGGCCTCATACTGCAGCACTGCGTTACTTATATAAGCCTATCGGATGTGCAATGAAATTATCAGAATACTACATGTATATAGTCCCCTAGTTCCTCTAGCAATGCAGGATAGGTGATCTTTGACAACTTCCTGTATAGGCTCTTTATTTTGTCAATGAAAATTTGAAAACTAAGGGATAAAAATGAGACTGCCCTTGTTAAGCTCAAGTTAGGACGCTTAATGAATGGAAAAACATAAGACTGCGTCGCTTTTGATTTATTCTAAAACAAAATGCTTACTAACAGTCTAACAGCAATCTTCTGTGTGCAAAAGATATTCACTCACTCTAATTTTCAGAATAGTCGTCAAGAGTTGAGACTATGCCACTATGTACATTTTAAGTATATAACTACATTAACTGGAAGAACCTCAACGTAACCCCTTACCCCTGTAACATATAGAGAGGCTGAGATAGTGTTGAAAAAATGAGAAACTTGTTTTACACAAATGCTGTTATTCCCTTATTTGTTAAGATATTGCTAGATGAGATTTTTCTAATAATCACACGAAGTATGTCCCAATAAACATTCTAATAGCATGCTATTGAAAAGAAATATCAAAGGCAAATACATAAACTACAATTGATGGAATATACCTGAACTGATTTTCTATTCCCCTGAAGAGCATCTGTTCTAGTCTGGTTCCTCTGAGTTCTAGATCATGACAATATGAAACATTATTACCAAAACAAATAACTAGTAAACTTAAGAATAATGCAGTACTTAAATGTAAAAAGGCTGCCAAAATCCAAATGATGCCTTATGCTATCATATAGGTAATGAGATCATATCAGATGCAGAAAACCTTCCCAGTACATGCAACAGACGGGCTTAATGTCAGAGAAACCAAGAAGTTTTCTCTATTCACAATCATTGGTTAATTCCTGTGTAGGGGCTGTGAAGTATAAGGGGGGGAAAGCATCAAAGTAAAAGCATTTTGAGGCACTCTCCTCACTTCAAACTTGAAATCTTCTAATACTCAGGTTTCTCAAGGTTTAAAGGCTACCACCCCACATTTTGAGGCAGTATCAGCTGCATAACCAGCATGATGACCAATCCCTAATAAAACCTAAGACCAATATTAATAAAAAGCGCCAAACAACTATACTGAGTTCTTTAAACTATTAAAGAGGAGCAACAAGATCATTTCTGCTGATCAAATAAAAATCAAGCAGCTGTTTCGATGTAGTAAAAAATCACAAATTGATAGCTCAGTATCTTCCATAGCTAAGTTTCATACATTGTGTTCAGCATATGTGAGTTCGTGTTATAATGAGATTATGCTAGTATGCCACTACATCATACATTTACACCTGAAAAATGATACTGTCCTATTAAAACGAGCATGGAATTAAATCTCAGTTAGGACACCACATTGCAACCCAGATATCAAGGTTTTGAAGGTTGTTGTAACTGTATTAAGGCCACATTTATAGAATAAGGATCAAGATTGGGCCAGGGCAACTGATTCCTAGATCAAGTCTCAGATCGGAATTAATTCCATTAACACAAAATCATGAATATAATTATGTGTTCAATCAAATAATGCAGTGTTACTATATCCACAGCTGGAATTATTTAAACATGGCATTCTTTCAAGAAATACAAAGTTTGGTACAACTACCTATTCTATTGAGTACTTTTTTTTTTTTTACAAACTATTACCTTTCAAAAAAACTATTAACTCCGTTCTAATTAAAAGAAATCAAAAATTACACCCTAATACGCACTATTTCTTACCAATTGCTACCACCGGAACTCCTACCAATATTTTTGCACTTCAGCCATTCTTTTGTCTACCTCTAAATATCCCTTCGTTTCACCTCTTAATCACCTTAATCTTCCTCCTCCGTCATCCTATGCCTTCAATTTCCTCCTCCTGCTTGACTACTGCTCCATCAAACTAACTAAAAAAATAAAAATAAAAATTGAAGAAGACAAGTCTATTTTTGTATCATCTTCGCTTCATTTTCCCCAAATCAACTTAACTTCTCCCATCTCATCACCTTTTCAATTCATCTTCTCTTTTCCCTCGTTCATCTCTACTATTTTGTCTAGGTGATCTCCTTGATACATCTTACAGTTACTTCTCTGTATCGTTATAATTTTAACAATGCCAAAAAAAAAAAAAAGATCTTAAACCCATAAACCTTGCCAATTTGAAACCAGAAATTTGAGGAGTTGTAAAAGAGGTGTATGACAGATTTGGGAACAGGCAAGAGATTACACGAAAAAAAATTACAAACTACTGCCTAACATATCTTTCTTTTAAAAACCATACTAACTATTATGACACTTCTACAAACGCGTACCGAAAATGAACTCCATTCAGCTTTCTTAGTAATTTTTCGCTAATTTTAGTTGGGTGAATTCTTACTTATAAAGATTATAATGCTTTGTGGCTTTTTAATGGCTAACAAAACAAAAATATAATGTACTCATTAGGTTGTCATTTTTATATTCCTTTGAGTAGTAATTTTTATAGTTAGTAGGAAGTACCAATTATTACCACGGAATAACAATAAAACTGATCTCAGTATCAAATAAATGCAGGGCATATGTTGTATTCTTGGAAAATAAATATATATAAAAAAACATGGAATCCAATTAAGCAGCAAATTACTCACATCTGAGTGAAGCCATCACTTGCTCTATCCTTTGTAACTTTGGTTTTCAGATGGCTCACAGCACCGATTCTTGTTTTCATCACTATATATAAAAGCACAACCACAACAAGACGAAATTATTACAAATTTTCATTTTTTATCTAATACCTTACCAGAGAAAGGCTATAAAGTAATCAACGCACCTGGGAAACCAATTTTCCTAGTGGACTTATCTGCAGTTTTAACGTCTCCCTGACAATAAAAGAAGATCATCCTATGACATCCAAATTCTTGAAGAAGCAAAACTGAGGCTTTGTACAACAAGAGAACTGATTCTCTCTCAGCTAGAATGAGAGAAAAGGACTGAACCATAATTTATAATAAGCCCCACCTGTGATTTTAAGTCATGGGAAAGCCGTGTGTTCTTCATCGCTGGAAAGGAATTCCTGCGAGCACAAAATCAGAACAGAAACCACTATTTAACGCCTGATAATCTGATGATAGAATTAGGAAATGCACAAACCTAGTTTTGTAGTTCGGTAAATAGGAGCGTAACAAAAAAAATTTACAAGCGAGAATCAGACCTTGTCCTATTGGGAGTTTCATTAGCTGCAACCCTCCGAAAATTGGAAGAGTTCCTCGTAGTTTTGGTGCTGGCTGAAGCAAACCAAGGTAAGTACCATTAAGTTACTATAGAAACTAGGCTGATTTGTAGTTTTGCACAATGTAGGAAGCATATTAATACTTACGTTTTACATTACAGTGGGAAACTGTAGCACCATTAGCCAGTGCATTCACTTTAACCTGATTCAAGATAGTCAATGCTAGTAGTAAGTTAGCAAAAACAGGTAGTATAAAAAGAATGTAAGCCAATGATTCCATAGATTGAGGAAAATAAGAGGTATGAGGCAAGTGCATAAACAGCAGGCATGGAATTATGAGAAATACTAGATCAGGGGCAATTGAACCAGACAAGGTAAAGCTGCAAACAAGTTAAATTAATTAAATGCAAAAAAGGATAATGATACGATTAGGAAAGTTGATTTCATTGTAGTGTCTTCACTCCCTACAAACAGGTGCTCAAGTAGTCCCTATATTTTAGGGCATTGTATGAATTTTATGTACTAAGATAGTTTGTAGCATACTTCACTTTAACATTATATGGCCTCGGTTGGACATTCTTGTTCAATTCTTTCGAGGTGCTTTGAAGTTTGAAAGCCGGTGGCTTCAACTCACTTCTATCATCCAAAAGGATGAAATAGGTTGGTCTTATCCTAGAGGATCAATCTAGTTTTCTTACCTTATAAAAAAAGTATATGTAATTATACTATTAAAAGGAACAAGTATAGAACACAGAAATGTAAAAGTAGTTTCTTATCCCAAGCGGATTAGGTCTCGAGCTTATCTTACATTACTAACATTTGAAGTAGTATTCCAACCTTGCTGAAAATTTTTAGTCGTTACTGTAACCAATTTTCACTTAGATTTCCACATCAAAATCTTAAAGATAAAAGACAAATCCCATCTCTGAAATCCGATGCATCATATAGGTATAACTCTGGTCTATGGATCACTGGAGTCTAGAAACAGTCACAGATCACTGTAATAGCTTCTACTAACATCTTCTGCTACACAGATATGCTCTTGGAATCTTGGTCATAGATAGGCAGTATACTCTAAACATGTGTTTCCGGTTTTATACACCAAAGACAAAAGTATAAAATGATTGTAAATTGGTGAAGCGACTGGAGGAGCATTGTGCTTCAGTAGGATGTCCAAGCAAGATCAGAAAACTATTGATCACTTGAACATTGGGATCTTAGTTTGAAAATGTGCAAGGCGCACCGAGGCGCTAAGGGGCCAAGGCGATGAAGCGCAAGGCGAGGCACCCTCTTTTTGACAACAAATTTGTAATTTCCAAATAATTTTTTGGCAACAATAGCCTTTGTAGGAGTTTTCAAGTTGGCTAACGTGTCAAGGAGTAAAGTTGGGAATAATGGGGAAACGAAATGGTGAGCTATGTCTACAAGATATGGAAAGTTCGTACTAGTTAGTGAGCCTTGTCTAAAAGGCGCACCTAAAATGCACCGGGTCGTTTTGGTTAGTGCCTCGTCCAAGGCGCGCCTTAGGCGCACTCGAGGCGCGCTTTTTTAAACTAAGATTGGGATTAACAAAAAATTATAATTGAAGTGACAAAAGACTTGAAATGCACTTGCAGTAGAAAATATAACGCGCGAAAATTCAATTAAAAGATGGATTCATATGACATTGTTGCATGCACAAAGCTAATAAGTTGCACATATCAGTTAGTAATTTGTTTAGGATATAAACTAGGCGTTTGTTTGTCTTCATCACACCAGCATTAGGAGGTTATTGTCTACGAGAACTGTAACCAGTTGAAGTCCTATACTAGGTATATAAGAACATA
Organism: Silene uniflora; assembly: GCA_018983105.1. Lineage (NCBI taxonomy): Eukaryota > Viridiplantae > Streptophyta > Magnoliopsida > Caryophyllales > Caryophyllaceae > Silene > Silene uniflora. The sequence continues at coordinate 7,737 of JAGPOY010024409.1, forward strand.
ACATAGAGTGGCTTATGGCTTACCTTTCATTAAAGTAAGGGGGTCTGTGTAACTTTATGACCAGTATGAATCCAATCTACGCTTCGCTCTAATAGTATTCAGTAGCTGTTACTTTTTTAAGTTAATAAATCAGGATGAATGTTGGTCTTCATCTGTTATATGCCTATGACTTTATCATTCACAGATCAAATAGGTGTACAATCACACCGACTTCTGTAGAACCGCCTACGTTAACTTTTTCTTTTATAAATCCGCTTTACTAGTAAATCATCAAAGTGGCGCTTTTTATACTGTCATTCATGGTTCAAATCTCAGCCAGTACATATCGTATCGCGTAAGGTGTGTATCGGGATCAGAAGAGGCTGTTACAACTTACAAGATATCGTGATACGTCAAGGCCAAAACAAAAAATTAAAATAAAAGCAGAAAATGGCCTGAGTCATATCATGAATCATTCAATTCAGTCTGATACGGGCATACGGCCTGCAGAGGGCCCGGGGTGTTTTTATAAAAGCACTAACAGACTAACAGAGTAAAGGTCGCCTAATTTTACATAGACAAATAAAATAAAATAGCTATAAAACCTTCTTTCAAAAACATTGACGCGATAACCACAACCATGACCGCGATGAGCACATCAAATACTATTCGGCGACATATTACCGCAATCGTGATACAAATACCTCAACTTCAGACCTGTCGTCAATGACCAGTTTATGCAGTTATCCATTTTCCTGTTGGTGACCATTGCTCCTATTGGTAGTCTCTTTTATAACATTAGCGGTCATTAACCACTATAAGTGATTGTTTTAACTTTAGTTGTGATGAAGTGATTGTTTTTATTCGTATAGAATAATGGTTATCGAAGCTAAACAATGATTGTCAATGTTGAAATGATTGGCAAGATAGCCTAAAAGCATAAAACAACTCAAATTGCTAGAGGAAAGATTTAGCTTACAATTGGAGGGCGGTTTGATGAAGCAGTTGAGATCCTAATGGTGAAACTCATTGAGTTCCTGAAAAGCCGATGACAAGAAACAACTTAATAACAGGAAGAATTGGGTTCAGGAAATTTCAAATTCACATGTTTAGAAATTCAGATTTATCAGCAGTTGGCTTCAAAACTAACAATAAAACAACAACAGAGCCACAATACCATAATGATTTGAACACTAGGGATAAAACATTAATAAGATTAACTGCAAACAAAATTATACAAGTTTTGTTTTATAATTACTTGTTCAGACTTTAAGAAGAGTAGACTTACAAGAACAGAGGGCATAAACAAAAAGACATATTAGACACTTGAGGAACAGCACATAGTGTATCACTTGACTACGTTAATTAACAAACCTTTGAATGAAACCATATAGGAAAGAAAGTACCAACATAATTTTTCAAGCCAATGAGAAATTATATTGGATGATGTTACTTTCTCAAACTCAAGTAAAAATCAGGATTGTTTTGCAAAAGACTAACACGATTCAGAAACAATGTTTTAAGTGACTACAGGTGCCCCTTTTGACTTTGTATAAGCTCGTATCTCCTTTATGTTGACGCAATACTATATGAAACATCAGACCATCCCTCTTACCCTCGCCATTTATGGATTCCCTTAGGGTAATGGGGATGAAACATAATAAACTAGAGACAAGAATACTAGGAGAGCAAAGATCCACACTCACTTGGAAGAACCAGGCTTCTGAAGACGAGATGAGGTCTGCCGAATATTGCTTACATCAGCTAAAGCTTTTCTTCCTAATTTTGTCTTTCCTGAAACAATAAACATGAGACCTTAAACAATTGCCATAGGAAACTTATGACTTTAGGAACAAACAGTATTCAAAACATACCTAATGGATCCTGGCTGACCCCAGTCTTCTCAGCATCAATTACGAGACCCCTCTCCTTCAAGAATTGAAAAAAGAAAAGCGACAAAAGGCTAAGCACTTTATGAAAACAATGTTTTGCAAAGATGTACCTCAAAATTTCAGAAGGCGTTCGTTTTTACCTTCAAAGCAGTATTATTCGACAGCGAACTGCCTTTCTTTAACAATGTCCTCCTAGCACAAAGAGTTTAATAAACTTTTTGAGCAATAGAGATGGAAGAAAAGGCAAAACAAAGCCCACAAAAATGTAGTTGGATTTCAGTGGATAATTCAAACAATTATTGGCCAAACTCCAAAGTAAACAAGGAAGCGAGAGAACGGTAGCTGACATTGTAGATGATACTGTATGGGTTGATGAAGTAACATACTAACATTACAGGATGCAAATTTTCGAAAGTAAACAAGGAAGCGGAGTAAAACATTGGAATCAAGGAATGTTAGAGATATCAAACTCATGTCAGCACTTGCCAAGATTTAGGAGAGAGGCTAATTTTCCTTCCAGTTGAAAACGGAAGGAAACTGGCATCCCTATTCCCTCCAAAGTCTTCTTTCCCTTTCTAAACCCGCTACACAATTATTATCCAAACAAACGGTTCTTGAATCCCCCTATCCCCTCCCCTACCCTACCCTTTCCCAAACAATGCCTTGTATAGCTGCTAAAGAGAACACAGTCCTTATCAAGATACATAGGATCATTTGAAGCTCTCAAGTACAAATTCATACACACACGCGCGCATATTGCGAACAATTGTTTTCTTTATAATTATGCAGCATATACGTATCAATATTCGCAATTATAAGGAAAACATAAATTGAAAAAGACAATTAGGAACTCAATTACTAAGTTATAATCTGTATTGTCCAATAG
>JAGPOY010024412.1:0-10532 GCA_018983105.1 Silene uniflora
TTATTACCGAACCCGCTCATTTAGTGGATTTCGTTTTGCGATGCAAAATGGGTATTAATTGACGGTTTTATAATTTAAATGAAATTTAAATTATTTTAATTTGAATTTTAGCTTTAAAAGTTTAAAATTTTATTTGAATTAATTTTATGTATTTGATTTGAAAAATCAAAATGTGTGACGTTTTATTTATCGTTTTTATTCAAAATTCAAAAGTTTGAGTTTTTAAAGCGGTTTTTAACCCGTCTTGTGAAGCGATTTTTGAGCTCGTTTCTAGCGCGATTTGAGCCCGATTTTCAAGGTGATTTCGACCCATTCTCATCCCCCATAATCCATTGTTCGATTCCCACCATGGCTAGCCCAATCCCCTTCCTTGACCCATCCAAAGCTCGTCCAAAAGCTCGCCCAAACCCAGCTCGACACAAACCCGCGTGCCCTGTTTTCAAGCCCCAAATCCGCGCCCAAAAGCCTTCAAACCCGACCCATATGCAACCCAACTCACTCACCTCACCTTACCCATTAACCATGACCCAAGTACCTAGCCTACCCATGTCCAAACAACCCACGAACCAACCCAAAGACACCCCCTGTTTTGGCGCTCCAAAACAGGGCATGAAGCCCGTGTGTGCAGCCCCTTTTCGAGCTCCCATGCTCGAGCTAGGCTTACCCATTGCCCTAGTCCCTTAGCCACGACCTACCTTGCTCTCCAAGCTCCCAATATCTTCCACAAATCCTTCCCAAAACCGGTTACAATTCCCTTTCCAAAACCAACTCAAACACTTGCCAAAAATCCGCAAATATCTTTCGATATTTCGCTTTGCCTTAAACCTCAAGCAACGACCTTCCATATGAGACCTACACAACCTCCATGACCGTGCCTGGTAACCCTAATCCTATAAATACCAAGCCAAAAACACAGAGAGGGGAGAGATCAGAAATCAGAGAAGAACAACAATAACACAAATCGCCTCTCGCACATCCGTCTTAAACCTCGAAACCCTAGCTCCCTCGTCCAAATACCTCATGTAATAAGCATCCTCCACACTCATCACAGAACCAGAAATCACCATTGATCATCAAACACGAACATAGGTAAAGATTTGAGCATCGAATTGCTCTTTCATTACCCTTGTTCCTGTTTCGCGCTGCTGCTGTTGCTGCTTGTTTTTCGTTGTTTTAAAATTGTTTTTAACCTGGTTTTTTTGCTAGAAATCAAAATTTTGATCTTCCACAATTCCTGAACATCTTTTAAAACTGAATTTGAGTAAGAAACGAAGTCAGAAATCGAATTTGAAAATCGCTGTGCGAAGCATAGTGTAAGTCGCGTTTTACAATTGTTTTTGAAATTGATTTTTCGAATTTAATTGTTTTAAATTGTTTTGTTTGAAAACCGTCGACGACGTACCCTTTAGCAAAGCTTGCATCCGGGATCTCGAGTGGTGTCCAATTTACATGTAAGTTGAGGGTGCAAATTATTCCTTCTTTCTCTCCCTTTTATTCGTTGTTTTGGCATGTTAGTTAATTATCGTTGCTTCGTTAGTTAATTATCGCATGTTAGTTATCATATGTTGTTGATAATTATGATTATGATATGAATGCTGGGATTTATATGCTGATTAAGTTTAGTTAGCATGATTAATCACATGTTTAAGATGTTCACATGTTTAGTTAGAATAACTATCGCAGGTTTTAGATTAATTATCGCATGATTAGTTAATTATGTTTTAATTAGTTTAATTATGATTATGTTGAATCTATGAAATAGGTTATGTTAAAGATGAAATCTTTATGTTAGTTAGATTGTATGAATTAGTTTCACATGTCTAGTTATGAAATAATTAGCCTAACGGATTCACATGTTTTGGTTGTTTGTTTTATTACGAAGTAATAGTGTGTTTATTAAATTGTTATTTGATAGACTTGACCTGATTAATTTGTAGAATACGGATTAAATGAATTAGACATTTATTAGGTCATACATGAACTTTCACCTAGGATTAAATGAACTTCTTTAAAGATTAATGAATTCATCTTTCCTATGACGATTTTCTCGCTAGTTAGAATGCGCATGCTTAGCATCCATTCTATTGCACTCGATGACTAGAATAGTCAATTGACCGCCCATGTTGGCCGTGTGCTTGGCCGTGTGTTGTTTGTGTATGTCTCGGCCATCGTGCCTTATTATTATTGCTTGATTGTTTAGTTGTTGCGGTTTTATTTCAATTGTTATTGTTATTTAATCGTTGTAATTAATCATTGTTGTAATTTATTTCTCAAGCAATGTAATTTGTAATTCAATATAAGGGTCTAGTTAGTCCTTTATTTTGAGTCAAAATGATTTTCAAACCTTTGTTTTAGTCAATTAAATCGATTGTATTTAATTGGTTAAATCGAAGCGATTGTGCAACAAGCAATGAGAAAGCCAAGGACGAAGTCCTATGTGAGCCATGGCTTTCCCATTGGCACGTTTTTCAAGTCAAGTATAGTGCCTAGTTAGGCGTGTGTCGAGTAGTTTGTTAGCAATTGTATATAGATCGAGTTGTATCTATTTTCACTTATTTGCGCATCGAGTCGGCAAGAATTGCCAGGGTTGTAGTAGTTAGCTCCCCAACGGCTCCCCCATTCCCATCTAAGCCATGTTATGACTGCTTGCTAGAATAGCTAAATCAACCTCACATGCTAAATCACTTCGACGAAGTAGTTTAGATGCATTAAATCACTAGAAACCGAATTCACATGTTAGGCTCAAAGAACATGGTTGCACTACATATGACGATCAAATTACTATTCCAATTAGCCATCGTTTTCCTTAGTAGAGGCCGTTTTAAACGGGCGGGGGTGGGTGTTTTATTAACGAACTTCTCATCAAGTACTTTCACACGAACTCATTTCTCAAAAGGTTTCCAAGTTTTCCTAAAATTTGGTGGCGACTCTTTTCAAACGAAAACCCCTTTCTTTTTCAAGGAACCCCGGTTTTCCACATCCACAGTCTGTAACCACACACTACTACTACAACTGAAAAATTGTAACATGGTAAAAAAATGGGAATTTTAAGAAAAGAGGGTAAAAGTAAGGGTAAAGAGGGAAGAAAATAGGTGAGATATGTAATTGTGGGTTTAATTGTAAGTTGGTAGGTGGAGTATGTAATGACATTTTGTGTAAATACTAAATGGGTATAAGGATAACTTGGTAATATTGTGGGACAAATAAGGAATGTTACTATTGGTGTGGTACGGCCGTATTAGATAAGTGTTACCATTGGTCTGATACGGAGGGAGTATGGCTAGAAAAGAAAAGAAAGCGGTCAAGTAGTCAACCAACCAGGTGAAGAAAAGATGTTGGGTCGTAGCTGTTTTTCTTTCTTTTTCTCCAACAAATCGCGTTTCCGATTATTTAAGTATATTTTTTGATTTTTCCAAGAGACACTTGTTTTCATTTTCAATCGGAAGTTAGGAATATTTCATCATACTATGAACAACAGATTATAGACTGTATCTCCTTCCCTCCCTCTTCTCTTACTCTCTTTGCTGGTAATGTTTTCCTACTTTGGTTATCTATTAGTATTATCTTGCTTTCCAGTTTATGCATTAATTATTTTAATTTTTTATTTTTATTTTGTAGAAACCTTGTTAGTAAACACGAATTAATGGAAGAACTAAGGAAGTTGTGTAGGATATATAGCTAGTGAGATGCGCACTTGCCTGTGTAGTTGCTCTTGTTAGTAAACCCGAATTAAGGTAAACAATTGACTAGACACCCAAAAATGGAATAGGTAAACAAATGACCAGGGGTCGGGACGGAGGGAGTAAATGGTCATGATCATGTATTCATATAAGTTTGAAGTTTAATCTTTTCATTTGGTCAAGCTCGACAATACAAACACCACTCAAGTTCCTGCTCTGAATCAGTGGCGGAGCCAGGATTTGAAGTCGGGGACGAAGGGTTATAGTATAAGGCAACCTCGAAAAATTTCAAAATTTTAACAAAAAAATCGAAATATTCAAATGTCAGCGGGGGCGACTGCCCTTGCTAGCCCCTCCCTCGCTCCACCACTGCTCTGAATGTATTGTGGTCTTCTGCAGTGACGGATGAGTGCCTAACAACAAAGGATGAGTTTGTCCATTACTGTTATGACCTTTAACCTCCACGATGATCAGTCTGCAGACAGTCCCAATTCATGGGAAAAGCGGAAAGATTTGTGCATCAGTGTTATAACCAGTTATTCTCCCACTATTTTATGTACCCAACAAGGTTTGTCCATATTCACCGTATCTTCCTTGTAGCTCTTTCTTTGTGCTAAGCTTCTACGTATCGACTCCTAATACTAAGGCAGGGAACTTTGACCGTCTCAGGTTTGGCATTGCAGCTGGAATATCTTCACCAAGGATTGCCCGGTATGTCGATTTTCTTTTTTGTGTTTAGACTTTAATATTTAATGTCATCGCTTGTACTTCCTATACCCTTATTATAGGGCTGTTAAATTAATATTTTACGTCGTCTTATTCATTGTTAGCTAATATCTTCTGAATAGAGGATACACGAGTCTTTGTGATCTCATAATGATATTGGTGATCTCTATATTATTCTTTGTCCGAAATTATGTTATCCCGTATATTTAACAAACCTACTGCTGATAGACCCTCCTATTCAATATATTACATGAAAGTCGTGATGCCTTCAATTGCACATCGCAGTATACAATTTACTAGGAATGGCAATTGATCCACAATTTGTTCAATAGGTTAAACGGACTTTACATTGTCACTATCTTCTCACTCCCATGGGTTATAGAGGTACTTATGTTTGCCTTCCAATTCTGTACCATAGTGATCACTGGTCTGTTTGTTCTATCAACCTCACGTACCTCTAAAATATTGTTTTTTTTTACCTGAAGTTCAATGTTTTCTGTTGGGAATTTGAAACATTCCAGGTTATGGACATTTTGGGATCTCTAGAAAAGGAGATGAAGACACTTCAGACGAGCATTGTGCTATCTTCTTTGACAAAGATAAGGTAATTCACATTCGTGCTTTAGTTCAAGTAAATAGGTGTTAATTATTGCTTTTTACTTGTTTTCTTGAAACAGCTGCCTTTGGTCTTTTTCGCACGAGTATTGATATTAATGCTGTACAGATATTTCTTTTTTCAGAAATATGCCTTCTATTTGTTTGCTTACGCAAGTTGATATTTCTTTCTGAAGGTGGAGCTAGTAGAAGGGGGAACCTTTTGGTTATCAGAGTCTCCTTCTGTTCCTGGAAGTGTGTCATGGGGAGCAGTGACTCCCTGCATCGCTACATGGGCAATATCCTTCCATTTCCTTCAGTAGAAAAATTGATTGTGACAGGGCTCTTAGCAATTTGTTTCTTTGACATGGTTTCCACACTTTTCAGCTTAGGGGAGTTGAACCTCCTGGGTTTTCATTCCAGATTGTAAATACAAACATGGATGAGTTTTGCCCTCGTGCACGCCGAAGAGGTGCTTTACTCACATGGCAACATATTGCGTCATTGCCTCCTAGCTTGCCAGTAGTTTATTGTGGCGGCTTTAACACACAGAAAGAGTCAACTACTGGACGTTTCCTTCTTGGAAGATCAAGGTAGGTATTTGCTTGCTCATATAAGTTGCTGCACATAATTTACTTGTTTCCCTTTACCTTCGTTGAGGAATCACTTGCCGTAGTTGCCAATGGCTGCTTCCTTTTTTATTACTTTTGTGATTTTACGGTCATACCGGTGATACACTGTTTGGAGTTTGAAATTCCATTCCCGGACTAGTTCATCCATATCAAGATGGTGGTAATTTGTGACTTGGGTTGCCAATGTTTGCGGCCCAAAACAGTAAGCCTCCTAACTCTTGTGCCAGGAGGGACTTTATCAAGTGGCTGGGGAGGGATTTGGAGGGATCCATTTTCCCTCCAAGGCAAACCAAAATCTTTCCAACTTAGGAAAGATTTGGAGGAAATTGCTAACCAAACACAAATCCTCCACTCACCCTCCCCTTCCCTTCCTTCCCCATCCCCATGCCCTCCCTTTCCCTCCACTTTTGTTATCCAAACACACCCTAAGTCTTTCCTTAAATGAACTAATGATGCCGAGGATCTCAGTATAATGAACTAATCTAAAAAATGTACAGGAAAAAATTTGATCAATCAACTGATGTCATCATTCAAATGAGTATAGCGTTAAAAAAATCATTAACAATAAATAACAATAAAAAAAATCAGTAGAAAAAAACAAAATGAAAAAAAATGCATACTAAGAAAACCTATAGACTCACGTTATTTTCAATTCCACATCTTGCCATCTCCTTTACATTTGAATAAAAACAGAAAGGAAGACATGGATATGAGTTTTTATCGTAAACGAAAGCATTTTATTTAATTAAATAATATTTTGGTTGAATATATCGAAATTGGGGCAAGAGGAGAGAGAAAGAGAGGGGGGAAGGGAAGCAAGGTGATGAGGATTGAGGACAGACGGCATATTTACTATTTTACTCTTCCCCTATTCATATAACACCCTTCCTCGTACTCCATAACTTCACACTATTTTACTCTCCCGGCTTACCTAATGTTTATTTGTTGGATGAGGGGCTCATTGGTGGGGCAATGTTTTTTGTTTTGTTTTGTTTTGTTTTGTTTTGTTAAGATTGATGAATGGAGTAGTTGAGGTGGAGTAGTGAGAAATGTTGAAAGAGAGTGATGGACTCATTGTTGTAGATGATCTTACTATCCTCAAAGCTATCCTTCCTCACTAGCAAGTCTTAATTTTTGTATATTGAAACCAGCAAATTAACAATTTATAAAACCATGCTATGTTCACAAACAAGGTAGTTTGGTCTTACCAAGGGAAGGGCTTTTTACCATGATGTTTTAAGTGTGTAAATTGTGGAGATTCAATACTATCTAAACCAATGCGACTCATAAGCACCTTATCAAGTGATCATCGACATCAATCCAATTTATGTAAAAACTCTATTTAGAACAATTTCTCAATTCAATTAAGAGGCTACTAATAATGAATCAACATCTAAATGACACAACCCATCTCATTAAACAACCATGCTTTAAGCACCAATGATTTAATCAAACGAAAAAGTAAAAGCAAGGAATTCAAAATAGGTGAATGACACCAATCTAATTAATTGATAATCAAACAGAAGCCAATATCTTTCGATTTAACATATAAATCCCACAAACAAGTTGTCATAATATGGAAATTATTAAACAATCAGATTCAACAATTATCAATAGGAAAATACTAATGCAAGTTCACAAAGTCTCACAGTGATAAAGGTGGTAACATTTTAGGTTAGATCAAGATTTAGGGTTTAGCTACGAAGAATCTTCATATTACAAAACTTAATTAAAGAGCAAACCCTAAAAATCCTCTCCTACAATTGATAATGCATAAGATAATAATTGCAATCCAGGGTCCTATATATAAACGGATGAAATTAGGGTAAGGAAAGAAGAAGTCGGAAATAAGGAACAGAACTCGAGCCATGCTTGAAAGCACGGTGGGAGGAGAGCTGCGGGGCGCGGTCGCGCTTCACTACGTATATCCAACTTGCACCCCTGCTTCTTATTTGAACGAGTCATGTAACTTACCATTGGAAAGTTAAGAACATAAGCTTTTAATTGGCCTTGCGCCAAGCTCTAGAATTCCATATATACCCGTTTGAAGTTGACCCTTGCCCAAACAAGACTTCAGTTCTTCGCTTTTCACTATTATTCGCGTTGCAAAACTTCAACCCTTAGACTTCACTTCACTCGATAGTATGAACAGATTGTAGACTTGACTTGATCCGTATGCCCCTTTGAGTTTGCTTGACTCTCCTCTCATTTAGCCACCAAAATCACTATTTTCATGCTCGTTGCTAAAACCTGTCTTAAAGTGACTCGACTCATCAAAACCTTCATAATCTTGATATTTAAGCACTTCACTAAAGGATGCAAGGTATACAACAAATACCACTAAAACCCCGCTTCTAATACGCTCCAAGTACCCCAAATATGCATCTTTAACCCCCTACATCTATAGGGCTTCAGATAAATGGTACTATGGGAGACTTGAATTGAGAAATAAGCATTCCTTCATTTGTATGTATGCCTCATTAGTATTTTTTTTCTCTTCATGCAGAGAACATGGTGTTGTCGGAGACATGAGAGATACATGGCCAAATGCACGTGTTAGAAAAAATGTGTCCTTAATTCGCACTTATCATGGATTCAAAGGTAACTTCTTGTCTCTTCCCTTACATTATGGTGAGAGTGGATGCATTATGCCGACTTTATAATAATATAATATGTCGTGTTTCAGGCGACAAACAGGGAGCTGTAGAATTCCTGAAGTTGATTTTTAGGGCTCTTTGCCTCTGTTGGGATCGACAAACTCAGGATCTCCATATAGACTGGATTTTGTTCAGGGGGAGATCCCTTGTGCCTGTATTATGTGAAGTAGTGAATGATAACATTGATGGGTCTTACCCGTCTTCGCGCTATCCTGTTTTTGCTGAGTTTATGCTTCCTCGTTCTGTCCGATTGAGTGAAACACCAGCTCTGGATGAAAACTAAACGGTGCAGCATCATTATAGGTGGCTGCTCTTATACAGCAGCAAAATTACAGTTCAAGTAGATCGACGGCTGGATTCTTATGTACAACATCGATACGTAATCTTTTAGTGGCATTTTGTTGGAAAGAGTGTATAAGTTTCACGAAGTCTCTTCTTTCTACCATTAATGTATTCTTTGACATTACTTTTATTTGATTCATTTTAACTATTACTGGTTCTGGTGAAAATGTTGTATTTGTCTGTTTTTATTTTTTTATCTGCGGAGAATAAAATCTCTCTAGCAGTCTATGTCTAAAGTGACTCTCGATACCGTTGGATACAGTCATCCACTAGTCCAGGGGTGGCAAATGGAATGTTCAGGCCTGTTCTAAATATTAGACGGATGCCCTTCAAATGGGTGATGATGTATTAGTGTTCATGTCAGCAAAAGTAAATGAAGGTATCCTCCATTTGTTTAGTATACCACATCACGATTCACGATTGATAAGCAACAAATGAAGCCAAAAGCCGAAAGCCGAGTGAGGTATATCTAAAAGGACTGAAGACGGGCAGAGTGGGATGGTTAACAGCCAAAAGCCGAAAGCCGAGTGAGGTATATCTAGGCAATCATGGAATCACCGCTGCGAACCAAGCTTTCCAGCTTGCCTGACTTTAGTGTTTTCTTCAAATCCTCAACACCTATGGGGTACTTAAGACCACATGACTCAAAACATGAATGCTCCTTGGATTCAAATTGGCTCCTTGGGCCTTTACGCCTCTCGGTGCTTTTTAAATCTATAACAAACAAGATGAAAAACATTACCAAGTGCCTGGCTTGAAGGCTATTATAAGACAGACAAGTTCTATTTTTAGGTATTGTTCTAGAGTAGCTGCGCTTCTTTCTCTTGTGAAGTAGCAGTCCTTCGATGCAGTTCTCGACGCAATTTTCATCTTGGGTCATTCGGAAACAGCCTCTTTGTGTTTCTAACACAAAGGTAAGGCTGCGTACATCCGACCCTCCCCTTACCCTGCAATTTGCGGGAGCCATTGAGGCATTGGGGTAATGTTGTTGTTGTTCTGCGACACGCATACTTATACCTAGAAATATGAAGACATTTACCTTTCAGGAAATCTTTGAAGCAATTCTGCATTTTTATCACCTAAACATGATAAAATAACCACACTCAAGATTAGTGGTCAAAACATGTTTGACTTTGATTAAAGGACTACCAAAAAAAAAAAGGATGTTTAAACAATTTCACCTGCATCTCATCATCAATGTCAACATCTTTCATGTAAAGGATCACAAACACAAAATGCTCAAGTTGCAACTTCTTTTCCTCTGCAGTTCAGAAATGAGAACATATCAGAGGATGCACAAACTGATTAAGCTTTTTCTCTTTAAAATGAGTTTTTTTTTAGTCAAACACTACCTAACATTACCCTAATTTGCAAGGGACTACAACAAGATCTCTGGTCAAGATTTCAGGAAATACCGCGAAGTTTTGTATGGTGTTACGATTTGATAATAAAATTTCATTTAAAACGAAAAAATGATTTTATCAGTCAATGACCAAAGTTTTTAACGAACTTTTCTAAATAGTTGGTAGTGTTTGGCAAAAAAAAAAAAATAGTGAGAAAAAAAGACACACAGATTCATATTTAACAAGGGGAAACAAAAGAGCATCGATAGCATACCAAATGATTCCGCCAGCTTGATAGAAGTCATATATACATGATAGGGAGGATGATCTTCATCGTCATCGTCAGTGTTTAGATTTATGGATTTTCTGAGTTTAGGAGGAAGACCTGTCAGCAAGAAATGATTATCAATAAGGTCCTTCGCAAACAACTATAGAGCAGAGGCGAATGTAGGATTCCAATAATACTGTTATTGTATGTTTACTTAAATCAAGATTTTTAATCTTCAACAAAATGTATTACCATATCCGCACTCATAAAAAGCCCACATAAGATGATTT
>JAGPOY010024467.1:0-10842 GCA_018983105.1 Silene uniflora
TTTCCTTATTCGACTAATTTCCTTCTTTTCATCTTATTTCCTAGGGTTTTTTGTCAGAAGGTACCTAACATTTAGGCTCGTTGGCACCAAGGTACCTAACTTTTTTTTTTTTGCCCAGAAGTACCTAATATTTTGGTTTTGGTTGTCGCGAGGTACCAAATTCCCTTTGGCGTTTAAAAAAGTCAATTCCGTGAGTTGATTGTTACTTAATTATTTAGGTTACTCTATTTCACTGCCTAATTCATTTCACTTTACCCTTTTACCTAAAATCCATCTTCGTACACTATTCATCATCATCATCAATCTCCTCCTAATTATTGAAGATTACTGAATCATACTGTTATTCGTCACTATTAACAACTGCAGGTATCATCACCATCATCTTTCTATTTTGATCTTATGTTTATTTGCTCAATTTTTTATTCTGTGAACTTTTTGTGCGATTATAAACCCTAGTTTTTGACTACTTGAATTAATGTCAGTTTGTTGATTATTTGTACAATTTGTATGTTTATACAATTATATACTCACAAATTCAGTTTGATTAACTCTCGATACACGTTTTTATGTTTCTTTTGGAAAATCAAGTCGTATGACTAAATGACTAGTGCTGCGTTTACATCATCATTTTTAGGGTTGGTGATTAACTTTGTTTTGTATGAGAGAAGTCATGGAATTGAAGAAGGCAAAATTGAATACGTAGCTTATGGTTTACTATTGTTGGTGGGAGCATTAATATTATCTTTGTACCAATCTCATTGATCCCGTAAAACAATTAAAAATCATGTCGTAATTGTACACAAATTTTCATTGTCCGTCACAAGCTTGTGGCATGAAATAAAGGGGCAAATAAGAGGGTAAGTGGAAGAGTAGGTGGGAGAGGATTGTAAGAGGTTACAAGCTTGTGACCGTCACAAACAAGGCGGAGTAATGCTATTATTTGTTAAAGTATTATTTACTTTACCCTATAAAACAATTGTTTTAACATTAGTATTAAATTGTTTATCATTGTTGGTCTTTGAACACTAATTGAATATTTGTGTTTGTGTTTAAAAGGATGGGTAGCTCAAGCACTGGCATAAACAATAGTACCCCTTTATCCAACCAAGGTAGGACCACGGCATCTAATGAAGTAGTAAATACCCTATCTTCAAACCCTACAACCACTTTTACAGCAACAACAATTACATCCCACCAAAAACAGCCTAATTCATCATCAACCTCTCAACTCAAACATTCAAAACTGCCATTTAGAAGACCACGTTCAAAAAATCCACAATTTACAAATGTTGAGGTAAATGATGTACTAGAAGAGGGGAGTGGTGAGGCAAATAATGTACTAGAAGAAGAAGAAGAAGCAAGCTCAGATGAGGATGAGGATTCAGATGTTGTATTAAGCGAGGGTGATTTTGATGATGAAAATGATGATGACCTTTTTATGAGTTTGTTGATGAAGATGTACCAGAATGTGGCACTCAAAGGGTAGAAAGGGTAGATGAAGCTGAAGTGGTAGATGAAGCTGAATTGGCAGCTATTGTGAATGATCAAGTAGTTGAAGAACATGATGATCTTGAGCTTAGTAGTGAAGATGGTTGTGAATCTGATGAAGATGAGTTGAGAAGCAACTGTGGATCTGATGAGGAAGGAATAGAAAAGGTTAACTACCCTACTTTCAACCCTAACACTGACTTCCAAACGCCAATAGTACTTCAGTTAGGGTTGCAGTTTCCAAACAAGGAAGTATTCAGGAAGGCTTTAAGGTACCATGCTATTCAAAATGGATATGATTATTACTTTGTTCATAATGGAAGCAAAAGAATTCTTGTCCAGTGTAGGCATAGATGTGACTGCCCTTGGTTAACGGGGCAAGGGAAATTTGGAGCTTGTAAGTGTAATTGTGTAAGAAAGTGTAGATATAAAGTTAATGCTACAAAAAAGAACAATGAGGAGACATTTCAGATTATGGGGATGAGGTTAGAACATAGATGCGGGTGGTCTGATTTTAATTCTAAGCAGTGGCGGATCTTGGATCATTTCATGAGGGGGGCCGAAGAGAACTAGTACTATTACGACTTGTTCAAAAGAAACATGGTAAACTAATTTATTAAAATTAATATATTAGTAAAAAAAGTTCTACAGATCAAACAATACTCGACGGTCTTTGACGGATTTAAAATCGTCAATAATAGTCTCTAAACTAAAAGATTTTGAAATTTCCCTCTCAATATAAATAACCAAGCTATCTGCAAGAAATTTATCGTCCATCTTGTTGCGTAGTCTTGTCTTCATGATCTTCATTGCAGAAAACGCTCTTTCAGTTGTTGCGGTAGAAACGGGAAGAGTCAAAACAAGTCGTATTAATCTGTCAAAAAGAAAATACACATCTGCCTTCCTTGTCTCAGCCAAGTACTGACAAAGCTCTTGAAGAGTTGACATATTTCTCAGTTTATCATCATTTTGAACTTCACAAATAAAATGTTGCAATTGATATCTCAAATGAACCATCTCTTGTGATGTAAAATCTGATGGATAAAATTTCTCCACAAGGGTGCAAATTTGATCAAATTCCAAACTTCTATATCCATCCTTAGGTTCCAACATTGCTGTAAATGTTAGCAATTCCAATGCTCTCTCGTTAAACCTGCTATCCAATTCCTGTGACTGCTTATCAATTGCAACATAAAAAATGTTAATACGAAAGTGACGCTCCACTGTTATTTGATCTTGTTGACGACGAGCTCGACCTCTACGGGCTATATAAATTGCATCCATTTCGGGTACCAAAATATCATGTTGTTGACAAAATAGATTCACCTCCTCTAGAAAGCTTTCCCATCGATCTTCTCTCAAATTCTGAATGAGAGACTTGGTAGTTGAAACTAATTTCACGGCATTAACAATGTCTTGAGATTTTTTTTGCAATGCTTGACAAAGAACATCAGTAATTCCCAACAATTCTTTCATTAAATGTGAAATAAACACAAACTCATAGGAAATCATGAGATTTAAAGCAACATCAGCATCTCCACGTTGATTAGAAGTGCATGATTTATCAACCATAATGCGCTCTAAGACTGATATTGTTGCATCAAACATATTAAGCAAGCTGTTAATTGATTGAAGATGTGAGCTCCAACGAGTGTCACCAGCTCGTTTCAATGTACCAATTTGATTAGCACCTCGACCAGTTTCAAGTTGACCACTTGATAAGTGATCTTCAATTTCAGCCGCTTTCCTTGCTTGCAACTCATCATGCCGTTTTGGAGAGGCATTAATAACATTGATGATAAAATTTAAATTCGAAAAAAATTGATGAACTGAACTTACCTCTCTAGATGCAGCAACCAATGCGAGTTGCAAACGATGAGCAAAACAATGGATATAGTAAGCATATGGACAATCAGCTAGAAATAAAGCTTTAAGGCCATTCCATTCTCCTCTCATGTTGCTGGCACCATCGTATCCTTGACCACGAATGTTTTCAACAAGAAGATTATGTTTTTTCAGAACTTCGCACAACTCCTTTTTAAGCGTTGTAGCTGAGGTGTCGTTTACGCGTACTAGTTGCAAAAATCGCTCCTTAATTGACCCGTTCTTGTCAACAAATCTCAAGACTATAGCCATCTGTTCTCTCATAGCCTCATCACGAGCCTCATCTACAATGATGCAAAATTTAGATTCCCCAATTTCTTCTCGAATGTAGTTGCGAACTTTGGCTGATATAATTTTTAATATCTCTTTCTGGATTGACGGTGCAACATATTTGGCATTATAATCGTTATTCTCGATGGCTTTTGAAACTTCATCATTATATCTAGCAAAAGCTTTCCGAAACTCTAAGAAGTTTCCTCGATTTTCTGAATTTTCAGACTCATCGTGACCTCTCAAAGGGCAAGACTGTAAGGTTAACAACCTCACTACATCAATTGAGGTCATTAGGCGTATCCGATTTCTTTTTATTTGCTCTTCTCCTTGTGAAATCAAAGCATGACGAATATGTCCACGGTCATTCAAAAGATCAAGCTTAGCTCTCACAGAGTTATTATGTGTCGAACAAGGACCTCCACCCACATGGGTAATAAATGGACAATTATCTCCATCATTTACTTTCTTCCAATTGCTAAACCCAACCAGAGTAAAAGTTTTTGTATTATGATTAGGTTTATCTGCAAATAAATAGCACAACAAACAAAATGCAGCATCTTTGGCAGTTGAGTACTCTAGCCAATCAGGAAACTTTTTATACCATGAAGCTTGAAATCGACGACGATGACTATCAGGGCCTGAAAATGGAAAACTTTTTAATATAGGCTGATAAGGCTTCAATTTTAAATAAGCTCTGCGTATTTGGTCTCGTTTCTCATATGGGTAATCCCACATAGGTATGCGTAACCCTGGATCACGCTCTAAAGACAAAAGAAGGTCCTCAGTCTCCTCAGTTTCAGTTCTATTTGTTTCAAATGTAGTCTGCTGACTCTGCTCAATAACAGGAGTTGATGACTCGGGCATAACGGGAGTTGATGATTCCGGCATAACCTCTTCATTGTTCGTAGTCGTAGCAGGCTCTGGTTCTTTTCGTTTGAGAAAGGCGAAAAGATTTGTTTGCCTACTCATTGTCCTAGTATAATAATGCTAAGTATGTATCAGTTATCAGTATATAATTTTCTAATTTTTTTTGGCATAGTAGTGCATTCATAATTCATAATTTTTTACAATTAACTAACACTAAACAATTATTGCAAAATTCTAATAACAATCTATCTTGCATTTATAATATAAAAAAGATCAAACAAAGAATAAACACACAATTAAAGAGCAATGGAATGAATTCTAACCTTTTCAAATAGACTATTGTTGATGAAATACCAGAAATCAGATGGAAATAAAAGCCCCAAATTCTCAATTGCTCTTCAGCCAATAATTCTCAAACCCTAATTCAGATAATTAGACAAATAAAAGAAGGGGCAGACGGACAATGGCTATTTAATCTTCAAACTAGTTGATTGTTTTTCTTTTTTTTTGTATTTTAGAGAAAATCATAGGTATAAAAGCTAAGAATATGTAAAAGTAGAATAAGGAAAGGAAATAATGAATCATACTAGCATAGGGATAGTAGTTTACGGAAAAGTGGAACAAGGAAAATATTTAATTATTTTTTTTAAAGTGATGTCATTACTTTTTGACTTTCAACCTTCCAATTTTGTTACAGCACAATTTTTTTGGCAGATTTGCAGGGGGGGCCACTAGGTAACTTATAATATTTTTTTACTAAACAATTACACTACCCATTGGATTAAGTGAGAACTTTGGGGGGGGCCTGGCCCCTGTGCCTTATAATGGAGATCCGCCTCTGATTCTAAGTTATCAAGTGAATATTTGGCTGAGAGATACTTGGATAATTGGAGGATTGATAATGACTGGAAGCTAGAAGTTTTTCAGAGAAGGGTGATGTTGGACTTAGGGGTTGAGATTGGATATTATAAAGCTTATTATGCAAGGGCAAGGGCATTGAAAATGATTAACGGTGAAGCTTCAGAAGAGTATAAAAATGTATGGAACTACTCTGCAACACTGAAGAAGTATAATGTTGGAATCCGAAAAGGAGTTGGATGAGGATAAGGAACAACATATTTCGATTATTGTAAGGAGTAAATAATTGATTTGATTTGATTTCTATAAATAAAAATCTCCAAGGATTTGATTTGATTTGAATATCAATAGATTCGTTTGTAAACTATAGCACGGGATCACGTCTGTTGATTTATTAAATATTGCAAAATATCAGTAGATTTATTTGTTGGACCGTGTTATTTTCAATGCTGCAAGTGTGTTAGATATTTTTCAAGCAATGCAGATTATTAGAAGAAAAAGCCCAATATCAGGTCCACATTAGTTAGCCGGGAAAAACTCCAAGTTTCTTATTCTATTGGTTTTAAGGGGGATGTAAAATAGAATCTCTACATTCCTTGCTATGTGTAAGATAAAATATGGTCATATGAAATCTTATTTGATTCCCCTATAAAAAGTACAATGAGAATATCAAATTTTTTTAAAAACAAAAATTATACTGTAAAATTAAAGATATTTAGGTTGTTAATTCATCATTATGCGATTAGTTTGCTAAGTTATACTCACGTGTTGATTAATAACACCATACCCTTTATCCTATTAATCTGCGTCATTATCCTAGTGCGGTCCAAATTCTCTCCATTTTCTCAAAATAAATGGACCTCTATTTTCTATCAACGGTCCAGATTAAATATTTTGATGATACAATGCTTGTAATCATTTCATAAAAATAAAGTTTTAATCGATGGTGAGAGAAAATATATTAAAATATGATTGTATTAGAGAGAAAATGCAGGGAAAAAAATGGAGAGATCCAAATTCGTCCAAGCGGCCTTTAACTTCACAAAACAAACACAAATGTCTTAAATAGATGATGAAAATAAAAGTTAAACCAAGCTATGTACATTTACTTAGTGTCACCCTTTTACGTGTTCAATTTCAGTAACTTACTTATATGCAAGAGTACGATGAAATATATATTTCACTAATATTAATGTGAATCATTACCTTTATAAACTACCCCCGACCAACTACACCAAATATTTTTTTTTAATGTCATTGCATATTGGCCATATGTACATTCATCTCTTTTTTTATCTCAGTCATGATTCAAGCACAAAATCTTGTTTGAGATGGTCATATTCATTGTAAATTTAAAAAGGGTTAAATAGAATAATAGGACAAAAGCAATATAAGAACCGTTTTTTTAATAAAAAACTGGTTCCAATTATCAAAATGGGATGTTGTTTACTTATTTTACCCATTTTAATCTTGAGACGAATATATTTATCTTAAGAGAGACAATGTTTTTTCAAAAAGTATTTAAATTAAGTAAGATTGTGTAAGTGCATTTGGATGAATTGAATGGGAAAACAATACGATAATTGAAGTAACAGACTAACAGTAATAATATTTTATATGATCATATGGCAATCAACATGGTATTCACATAAAAAACAGCCATAAGACCGATATGAATGCCATTAGAATAAATTGCCGTCGGGCAAAATATTAGGACGGTGTACGTCGTCGGCAAAAAAAAAAAGATTGTAACGGAGTTAAAAGAAGTCGAGGGAGCCGAATAGCATAAATTTTGCATTCTAGATGATCTTCATTTTTCTCCCTCACGTGGATATTGTGCGCCTCTAAATTGCATTATCCATGATGAACTCCTCTCTTTCGCAAGTCCAGAACTTTCACCATTCCACATCAAAATAAGACCAACATTACAATTGTGCGCCTTAAAATTATAGAACAGGAAATTATGTATATCCCCACCAACTTTTCCTACTCCTTGTCTTCATCATTTCACTGTGATTATGCTTGTTTAAAATCCGACAATTGCTTCCATATCATCATGAAATGAAGATTGTCAATGCATTTAATATAGAGTGCAAATAAACCGAATCAAACAAATATAATACCATGCATATAAATAAGTAGAAATGAAAATAACAATTCTCATATCGAATACACAACAGAACTCTAACGTAATCACCAAAACCTTGATTCGATATTCTCGCCACTATCTACTTTAAAATCAAAAAGCATAAAATGAGAAAAAAACTCGATTAATATAATAATAGGGGAAAAAATTACAGAGTGATTAAGTACTTACCTTTAAACATTTATCTTCATTCTAAGGTCTACAATACAAAGAGTAGAATCTATGAACTTCATATTTGTATAGAAATAAATTAGAATTTATATGATAGAGAACCATTTTTTAGTTTATTGGGTTTAATTATACATTTAATCGTCGGCAGATGAATGGTTGAAGAAACCGACAGAATGAATGAAATTGCATTGAATACTAAATCCTCTTGGTGGAGTTGGAACATCAACATTGAAAGCCAATTTAAAAGCATTATCTTTTTTTCTTTTTCTTTTTCTTTCCCATTTTTGTCGACTATTGTGTAAAGTATTTGAGTAAGTGTGTTTTTTGTGCTTTAAAAGCCATATAGGCATTCCACGTATAATCACCCCCAACTAACCTTTTTATGTTACTGTATAGATGCCCCCGTAACTTTATACGAGTTTTAAGCTGGTTTACCAAACCCAAATGTTTTTGGATAATAGGTTTTTTGTCAGAAGGTACCTAACATTTAGGCTCGTTGGCATCAAGGTACCTAACTTTTTTTTGTTTGCCCAGAAGTACCTAATATTTTGGTTTTGGTTGTCGCGAGGTACCAAAGTCCCTTTGGCGTTTAAAAAAGTCAATTCCGTCAGTTGACTGTTAATTATTTAGGTTACTCGATTTCACTCGCCTAATTCATTTCACTTTACCCTTTTACCTAAAATCATCTTCCCTACACTATTCATCATCATCAATCTCCTCCTAATTATTGAAGATTACTGAATCATATACTGTTATTCGTCACTATTAACAACTGCAGGTATCATCACCATCATCTTTCTATTTCGATCTTATGTTTATCTGCTCAATTTTTTATTCTGTGAACTTTTTGTGCGATTGTAAACCCTAATTTTGACTACTTAGTTGAATTAATGTCAGTTTATTGATTATTTGTACGATTTGTATGTTTATACAATTATATACTCACAAATTCAGTTTGATTAACTCTCGATACTCGTTTTTATGTTTCTTTTGGAAAATCAAGTTGTATGACTAAATGACAAGTGCTGCGTTTACTTTGTTTTGTATGAGAGAAGTCATGAAATTGAAGAAGGCAAAATTGAATACGTAGCTTATGGTTTACTATTGTTGGTGGAGCATTAATATTATCTTTGTACCCATCTCATTGATCCCGTAAAACAATTAAAAAATCATGCCGTAATTGTACACAAATTCTCATTGTCCGTCACAAGCTTGTGGCATGAGATAAAGGGGCAAATAAGAGGGGTAAGTGGAAGAGTAGGTGGGAGAGGATTGTGAGAGGTTACAAGCTTGTGACCGTCACAAGCAAGACAGAGTAATGCTATTATTTGTTAAAGTATTATTTACTTTACCCTATAAAACAATTGTTTTAACATTAGGAATTAATATTATTATATTTCGACATCATGCTATTTAATTATCGTTTTTCATGATCCTGTTAAAAAGTATTAAATTGTTTATCATTGTGGGTTAGCAACAACAATTACATCCCACCAAAAACAGCCTAATTCATCATCAACCTCTCAACTCAAACATTCAAAACTGCCATTTAGAAGACCACGTTCAAAAAACTCACAATTTACAAATGTTGAGGTAAATGATGTACTAGAAGAGGGGAGGGGAGTGGTGAGGCAAATAATGTACTAGAAGAAGAAGAAGAAGAAGCAAGCTCAGATGAGGATGAGGAGTCAGATGTTGTATTAAGCGAGGGTGATTTTGATGATGAAGATGATGATGACCTTTTTTATGAGTTTGTTGATGAAGATGTATCAGAAAGTGGCACTCAAAGGGTAGATGAAGCTGAAGTGGTAGATGAAGCTGAATTGGCAGCTATTGTGAATGATCAAGTAGTTGAAGAACATGATGATCTTGAGCTTAGTAGTGAAGATGGTTGTGAATCTGATGAAGATGAGTTGAGAAGCAACCATGGATCTGATGAGGAAGGACTAGAAAAGGTTAACTACCCTACTTTCAACCCTAACATTGACTTCCAAACGCCAATAGTACTTCAGTTAGGGTTGCAGTTTCCAAACAAGGAAGTATTCATGAAGGCTTTAAGGTACCATGCTATTCAAAATGGATATGATTATTACTTTGTTCATAATGGAAGCAAAAGAATTCTTGTCCAATGTAGGCATAGATGTGACTGCCCTTGGCTAAAGGGGCAAGGGAAATTTGGAGCTTGTAAGTGTAATTGTGTAAGAAAGTGTAGATATAAAGTTAATGCTACAAAAAAGAACAATGAGGAGACATTTCAGATTATGGGGATAAGGTTAGAACATAGATGTGGGTGGTCTGATTTTAATTCTAAGTTATCAAGTGAATATTTGGCTGAGAGATACTTGGATAATTGGAGGATTGATAATGACTGGAAGCTAGAAGTTTTTCAGAGAAGGGTGATGTTGGACTTAGGGGTTGAGATTGGATATTATAAAGCTTATTATGCAAGGGCAAGGGCATTGAAAATGATTAACGGTGAAGCTTTAGAAGAGTATAAAAATGTATGGAACTACTCTGCAACACTGAAGAAATATAATGTTGGAAGCTCAGTATTTGTAAAATTAGCCAACATTGAAAGGCCGCCACCGAGTTTTCAGAGGATGTACATGTGTTTCAAAGCATGTGCAGATGGGTTCATTGCTGGTTGTAGACCAACAATAGGGATAGATGGATGCCATTTGAAGGGCGCACTCCCAGGTCAGTTGCTAACTGCTGTTGGTAAGGACGGAAACTGTAATATTTTCCCAGTGGCATGGGCTGTGGTGGAGGTTGAAAATACTGAGACTTGGACTTGGTTTCTGGAGCTTTTGGTGAATGATCTTCAACCCATTTCTAACAATCTGACATTTATGTCAGACAGACATAAGGTAACAACCGGACATTTATGCTATTTTGTTAATCTTCTATTTATAATAGGTTCATTTATAACAACAAGTCATTGATAGGGTTTGATTGAGGCCTTGAATAGAGTGGTACCAAACTGTGAAGTCAGATTCTGTGCAAGACACATTTGGACCAACTTCAAGGCTAGATATCCTGGACAAGCATTTAAACAATGCTTCTGGAGTGCTGCAAGGGCTTATACTAAGGTAAAATCTTTATATTCATGGAACTTCTTTATTAGTAGTTTAGTAGTTCAATGAGCATATATTAGA
>JAGPOY010024492.1:0-13650 GCA_018983105.1 Silene uniflora
TAATTAACCTAGTGAACCCGATCCCTAGACTTTTTAATATTATTGATCTTGCTTATTTACTTTATTGCAATTAGTTAGAAATCAACCAACCAAACCCCAAAAATTGTTACTTAGACACTATTGACCTTAGCAAACTAGATAATCACCGCCTCTCTGTGGATTCGACCCTTTCTTACCACTAGCTATTTAGTTAGTACCGAGATTAGGTTTATTTTGATTTAGGGGACACGACTTTACCCTCATCACATATGAGTATTATAGAGAGGTTTTGCATGTAGTAAGAATAAGCAAGACTAGGCAAAAACTAGAGTGGAAAAATGAGCAACCAAGTGCCCATATTTATGCACATCTTGCCGAAAAACAAGGACTTAGTGCCCTTCACTTTTCTTATTTTAATGCATGCTTTAGTATATGTAGAGTAGGGGTGTCAGTGTAGGTGTAAGAGATTGTCTAAAGCATTTAACAAAAGCTAGAAGACAAAAGCCAAAAGCTTAAGCATGCTCCCTCTTTTACATGCCACATTTGATGAATTATGGGTCCATTTTGTTTTATAATATTTGTCCCACAAATGCTTATAAGTCTTATGTTTAATTATCTTACATAATTAAATATTAATTTGATCATACAATAATTGTGTGACAAATTAATAAACTATATACACTCAACTTATTGAGTAATATTTTACCATTATATCAACATATAATGAGTCCCATAATGCCCTATTAGTTTATTTTACAACTCCTTGTAAATATAATAAACTAATTACCTCTACCTCAAAACATATACAAAACCTCAACTAATTTAATGAAATAATATTAAATCATTAAATTAAATCTTATTTAATCTCATTAAAGTAAGACGTAAACCTTATCAGTCAATTATCACATAATTGAATAATAAACCGTAATTGACTCGAGTTCGAAACTCAAATGCAATTATTAAAACTCACATTCAAATAAGGGATTAATTAATCTGTATCACATACAATTAATTAATTATCTATTTGGGTCGCATCCTTTAGGTGTGACCTTAAGGGATCAACTGACCACCGCCATTTTTACGCCAGTAACGTCAAACTCTAGTCAGCCAATCGTTACCGATTATGTGGATCAGTTGACTATATAATTTGTCATCCCTTGTATTCATTTAACGAGATTTATTTAATTATGTGTTCACACAATAATTATGTGATCGCACTATTGTTGAGAACACTTACTCCAACAGCAGTAGTGTTTGCTTTGAAGATTTGGAGACACTATCTTTATGGGATAAGAGTTTGAAATACATCTTCACCCAGTGAGAGTTAAAGATGTGCCAGCAAAGGTGGATGGATCTAATTGGCGATTATGATATGGAGATAATCTACCACGAAGGAAAGCTAACGTGGTAGATGATGCTTTGAGCCGAAAGAGTGTGCATTCCTTGTGCACTACCTTGTCCTTGATGAAATTGAAAGATGAGGTGGAAAAGATGGGGATTCATATAATTCGGAAGGGGGATGCCATCGGCGATTTGACGATCGAACCTGAGATCTATGATGACATTAGAAAGAAGCAATTGCTCGATCCTAAGATTCAGGAGTGGAAAGAGAGGTTAGGCAATATAAATACTTCGAGGTTTTCGATTCATGCGGATGAGAGTGTTCGATACGATAGAAGGTGGTGTGTTCCTAATGACGCTGACATGAAGAAAGCGATTATGACTAAGGCTCATTGTACTCCTTATTCGGTATATGTAGGGAGTGACAAGCTATATGAGGACCTAAAGAAAACTTTTTGGTGGCCCGGGATGAAGAAAGATGTAGTTGAGTTCGTGGCTAGGTGTTTGACTTGATAGCGGGTCAAGGGAGAGCATCGAAGACCGCAAGGTAAGATTCAATCACATGACGTACCTGAGTGAAAAAGGGAATCTATATCGATGGACTTTATCGTGAATTTGCCTAGGACTCATCAGGGTAATAACATGATTTGGGTGATCGTTGACCGTTTGACAAAGTCTGCTCACTTTATTCCAATGAAAGATACTTTGAGTAAGGTTCAGCTGGCTAATGGGTACAATAAAAATGTGGTAAGATTACACGGTGTGCCAAATGATATTGTATCAGATAGGGATGCGAGATTCATTTCACGGTTTTGGCAAGAGTTGTAGGAGTTGATGGAGACTACCTTAAAGATGAGCAATGCAGTTCATCCTGTGACAGATGGCCAAACTGAGAGGACCATCAAGACTTTGGAGGATATGCTTCGAGCTTGTATGATGGATTTTTGTGGGAGTTGGGAGATCGACTTGATTTGATTGGATTTTCATACAATAACAGTTATCATACGAGTATTGGGATGGCATCATTTGAGGCATTGTATGGGAGAAAGAGTTATGCTGATTTATTCGGCAAAAGATGAAAGTGGCCCCGGATCGACAAAAGAGTTATGCTGATTTACACCGCATAGATATTGAATTTCATGTAGGTGACAAAGTCCTTTTAAATGTGTGACCTATGCGTGGTGTGATGAGCTTTGGGAAAAGAGGGAACTTGAGCCAGAAATTCATCGGACCTTATGAGATATTGGACCGCATTGGTGAGGTGGTTTATCGACTAGCTTTGCCACCAACTCTTGATCGCGCGCATAACGTATTTCATGTATCTCAACTCCGGAGGTACGTGAGTGCGTGACCCGTATCATGTGCTAGAGGTGGAAAATATTGAGCTGGATAAAGCTTTGACATATGTGAAAATGCCAAGGAACGTCTTGGATCAAAAGGTGCAAAAGACGAGAAACGGCGAAACCACGTTGCTCAAAGTACTGTGGTCGAACCGTGAGGTTGAAGAAGCCACTTGGGAACCAGAAGAAGCGATGAAAGAGCGTTATCCGCATCTTTTTTATCAGGTATGTTTGGTTACGGGGACATAACCTTATTCTTTTAAGCGGGATAGGAGAGGATCACGCGTGTTTTTGGGACTTTAAGTGGTGATTTTTGGTAGTATTTTGTGTTGTGCGTTGTCTTTTGTCATCGTTTAAGTACTAGTTCGGGGAAGAAGTTCGTTTTTAAGGAGGAAAGACTGTAATACCACAGAATTCTGAGTATAAGAGACTCGGTCAAGTAGGCCGTACTCGACCGAGAAAGTTGTCGGGTGTTTTGAGGTAGGCTACTGCCTAAGGTGCACTCGGGCGAGTATGGGTTATTTTTACGCGGTTTTGGTTAAAAGGATTAGAGGATATAAATAACGTGGTTAGTGACTCTTAAGCAGTTTCAAAACATTTTACAAAAAACCCAAACTACGTCAATACTTCTCTAATCATCTTTATCATTTACAAGCTTTGGGTGGATCGTTTGTGAGTTCTAGCATCTTTATTTCCGTGTCATCGCAATAGTAAGTATCTTTAATTCACTATCGATTCGTTATTGTTGTTTTAAGTTAAGCAACTCATATTTGGGTTGATTTGAGAAAAATGGACGATTTTGTGATGGTTTGTGATGTAGTATTGTTGATTATCTTTGTTAGGTGACGATTTCGCAGAAGAGCGATTCTAGCCTCATTGTTGATTGTGTCGTTTTCTGGATCGATATCAGGTAGGGTTTTCCTTCTTAGTTGTTTGTGTAAATGGCTACGAGTGGTGTGGTATTATGTGGTTGTATTGTTTTGATTTATTGTGGCATTTCGTTATTATTTGGCATTGTTGATATTGATTGTGGAGCCATTGTCAGGAAACGGTCTTCACCCAGTTGTTCGCCTCTTGTGGCTCTCGTCAAAAGGGGGATGGGCACACTAATGATCTGGATTCGCTTATTGCAATGAACGAGTCTTGAGGTGGTAATGTTGCGGTCTACCATAGGTGGTGTAGGTGCATGTTGCGATGGGTGACCTGGCGGACCTGCGCTATGGTTCAGGCATTGGTACTCGGAGTTTGGAGAATTATCTTGTTGTAGTGTTAGTTGTATTTGATTGATTGTTTTTATAGTTTCTGATCGTATACATAGATGACAGACTCCGTTTATGTTTCCAAAACCTGATGTGATCCATCGGGGAATGTTGAGCATATATCTAGTAGGTTTGGTGATTGAGCTATGTAACGAGATGGATGGGATGTCGCCGCGTGTCTTTTAGCTTCCGCTGTCACTTTATACTCTGGTTGTCTTTTGGTTTCGAATATGTAGTTTTGAAGTTTGTTTTTGGTTTTTGGCTTTGTAATCGACTAAACTTTCTTTATCTTTTCATACATGTTCTTTGATGGTAGCCCTTGGGAAGGCACCTTGGTAGATGAGGGCGTTACAATATCTATGCCGAGTACATGGAGGTAAACTTCCCACCGGCTTACAATGCCCTAATTGGAAGAGCAACGCTTGGCGAAGCAATTAGAGTAGTCTCTATCAGAACCCTCATGATGATCTATGTCTTATAGATCGGCACAGCCGAACAATTATATGGAAATCAAGGAACGGTGTGGTGGAAATAATGAACACGGAAGTGTCCTCAGGTAAGGGCCCCAAGGACTCGTGATGCACGCGGTTCATATTTATGGACTTTTAACCCACTAACTGACCTCATTTCGCATGCCAATTGAGCTAACTACCATCATTTCTATAGTCTTTTTCTTCCTATTTGCTACTTCCGTCCCACTATGGTTGTTTTGCAGGAAATAAACCAAATGGAGCGATCTTAGCACGATATCAAGCTTAAACAAAGTCAAATTGACTCAACAGATGCTTGGCAAAGAAGAGGAGGCTAAGCAAGAAAACACGTAGATCAATAAACAATGCAAGATTTAGGGAGGGACTCCCAAGAGTCTTGGGGCAGCCAAGCCAAGATGTGCCTATTCCCAGGCTGAGCTCGAGCGAGCTCCAGCTGGAGCGACCCAGACACCAGCTCGAGCGAGTGATGAGAGCTTAGTCGTCACGCTCTATCAAACATATTTATAAATCCAACTAACAACTAGCAAGTGTGTAAGCCGGAGTCTTTCCGTAGGACGGCGTGCTTTGGGTTCTAAGCCTATCTATTTCAATTTATGCAAATGTCACGATTAATAGATTGAATTTTTTTTAACTAAACTAATGAACTTAAATTACAAAAACAATGACGTAAACAATTAAGTAAAAGTATTTGGGTGTCATGGGTTCATAGGGTGTTGGAGCTAGTGTCCTCCACAGTTAGTGTGATAACGTATATAAATCTCTTATAGGTTCACAGGGTATACTTAGTATTCTTATCAGTTGATTAACGTTTATCGATAACGATTGGCTTGCTAGAAGTTTGACGTTATTGTCATAATGATGGCGGTGATCAACTGGTCCCTAAAAGTCACACCTAAAGGATGTGTTTGACAGATGTGACTATATGAAAATATAATCACATTGATGCCTTATATGACTAAAAGGTTAGTCGATGTATTTGACTAAAAGGTTAGTCAATGTAATGATGAGACGATTATTTAATACAATTAAATAATATTAGCTGAGACGAATTAACTGTTAATTCGTAATTGAATATAAACTGTTATATTTAATTGATGTATATATAATGTAAGCTTAAACGAATTAAAATTAAACGGTTATATTTAATTAGCAAATTATAAATATGCGATATTTATAATTGACGTATATATTATATGATATTGTCATAATAAATGATGTCAGACCGGTATTAATAAATCGACTACAAAATGTTGTGTGTGGACTTATTAATATGTGACAACATAAAATGACAATTATAATAAATACACATTTTATACATTAAAAGACTAACTACCCAAAAACAAGAAGAGAAAAGAAAGAGTCCACTTCCTACTCTTCTTGTGGGTGGGACGGTTACAAGAGAGAAAAGAGGGAGAAAATATCTCCCCTCTTTTCTCCTCTTGTTACACGAAAATAAAAGGGGAGAGTTAGAGGATTTTTACTCTGACGAATTCACTCCATATTCTCATCACAAAAACAGAAAAATTATTAGTAATTTTTGTACTCTTTCTAGCAAGAAAAATGGCATTTCTCGGAGCATCTTGGGTGCAACAATTAGGAGAATATCGATCTCGATATTTGTTCTTAGGCCATATTTGCTAGGACCGGAGGTTGATTATAATCTCTATGTTTTATATTAAGCATTTCATTTATGACTCATATTTCATATATTATGATTTCGTTATAATCCGTAAATTTCATGATGAAATATACTGATATATCTCACATAGGGATGATCAAAGATATCTACGCATATGAGTCTAAAGTGGGTCATGGCTGTAGTCGCAATATGGGTCGAGGCTTTCGATCTTACGGTCCTACCTAGGTCGAGTTGGGTTAGCTCTTGCGTACGACCGGTCTACCCACCAATATAGTGCATGGTCTAACAACTCCTAAGGCTCTCGATTAGGGGTGTTAACGAGTCGAGTCGAGCCCGAGCTTGTCTTTGCTCGGCCTGTGCTCATAAAGTAAAACTTGAGCTTAAGTTGATCACGAGATTACCCGAGCTTGAATAAATTGTGCTCGTTATCAAGCTTGTGAGCTTTAACGCGAGCTCGAGCCAAATTCGAGCTCAACTCGAGCCTATATAAAATAGCTGAATGCTCGTTTTTTTCGGTCAATATTTTCAATAACAAGGCTCAAAAGTTTTATATAAAAATATTGGAAAATTAACGAGACATTTTTTATGTGTGTGATACAAATATATAATCATGACAAAATACTTTTACAAAATATGAGCAATATCTTATCTAATTACACAAGTTCGAGCCGCTCACGAGCTTTTCGAGCCGAGCCAACGTTTGCTCAGCTTGACTCGTTAACCTCTCGATAAAATTAACGAGACATTTTTTATGTGTGTGATACAAATATATAATCATGACAAAATACTTTTACAAAATATGAGCAATATCTTATCTAATTACACAAGTTCGAGCCGCTCACGAACTTTTCGAGCCGAGCCAACGTTTGCTCAGCTTGACTCGTTAACCTCTCACACGAGCCGAGCTTTGACCGAGCCGAACTCGAGTTGTTCACGAGCCGTCTCGTCTCATTAACAGCCCTACTCTCGATTATATAGGAGTGTTGAATAGATAGAGATTCATACAAGTTTGTCAAACAAGCATTTCATCAAAAACTTAACACAGTAGGAGCTGAAACCTAGGCTCTTAACTCAAGACAAAGCCCAAGCCAGACACAGCCAAACACCATGGAACCACCCAATACTCAGGCCAATATGAGGTTTATAAGGTCCAGCCACGAGCTGCCAATATGGCCAGCTGGTAGTGCCCTCAACCAGTGCCAAGGGATTCCTAAACATCTAATGTTGAATCTTCAAGAAAACAGGTTGAAATTGGGATCACCAAAGTTGTGCAAAAGGCTGAAGAGAGAAAAAGCAAACTTTCATCTTTTGTTCAGGCAAGGCCAAAGCTAAGCAAAGCCATTTTGAGCTTGTTCCATCTAAAAACAACAACAGCCAGAGGAAGAAGTCAAGAACAATTAAGGGGGCTCGTCCTTATTTCTCTACCCCAAGCCAGCTACAGCAAGAGCAACAGTTGACCGCAACTTTTCCTCCAACCAATTTCAGACTGCCAATCCTTGTTTTATTTTAATCTCTGTTGTCTTATTTCAGTTTGTATAATATAATTATTATCCTTAGCTTGTTTGTATCCTAAGAATGATATCAACTCTTGAATGTAAGATTAAAGCTCAGAATTTAAGGTAAAAGGCCTATACAAGGACCTCTACTATCACTGTATGCAGACAGAACTTTTGAAATAAAAATTAAGCCTTTGAGATTCTCTCAAACTAAATCAAACTTGTGTTAATCTATAGTTAATGATCAAAGTCTGTATCAGTTTTCAGAGTTTTTCTATCAGAATTCCTACTGTGAATTATTAAAAATAGTTAGAATGATTTAAAAATTATGAAAATTTACTCAGAGTTGAATTATATATCAAAGTTAATTGTCACCAAAGTTCATGATTTTTTAAAGGTCATTTGATATTTTATTTTAATTTTTAATGTTCATAGCATTTAGTATAAAATTCTCACTTATTAATGAAAATGATTTTTGGGATGTCAAACCACCAAGTCATTCAAGGTTACCTAGACAAGTTAACGAGCGAAGTCCATTTCACATCATAGGGTTGGATAGGTGAATCACATGCACACCTTTGACTAGGCATTAGCTCATGGGAGAAAAGATACTGTTATGACACAACCTAGGTTGTCTTGAATGTATTCTAGCAAAGAAAGTCTCAAGGAGACAAAGTATCTACAAGGGTCTTATATATACACTTATCAAGCTTCCAAAATTGGCATTTTCACAAAATTTTCCTAAATGCAACTATATGTCATGATGCAACCCACATATGAACAACCTAATGCAAATGCTTCTACTAACTATATGACAAGTAAACTAATGCAAGCTCCTAACAACACATAGGCACATAACCGCAACAACAAAAATACAAAACATCCTCCTTCACATATAAGCCCATCATCCTCATATGAATCAAGTGAAAAAAAATGGGAGGGAATAAGGTTTAGAACGATCATACCAACTACTCCCTCTATTTATCTAAGTTCTTCCCAAATCCCTCTTTTGGCTATTTATCTATTTTCTTCCTATTTCTCATCTTTCCTCATTTAGACATAGAAGTGACCATATGGTCCTTGTCTAACTTTTCTATTTACAATTTTTGCCATCCAGATTTGGGCCTAATTTTTCTGCTTATCTTCCCTAACTCAATTAGATTAGGCCAGCCCAATTAGATTAAGGTAATGACTCCCTCCATGTTTTTGATCCAATTACAAATTTCCCTCTAAAAACCCTAACTCCCTCTAACTCACTCATTCTTCGACTGTCTCCTTCTCACTTTCTCTCACTACAAACACTAGATTGTTTTTCTTCTCTCTCTAAATACACGGCCTCCTCCTCTCCTTCCCTCACTTCATACAATCCTTCATCTACCTCTTCAAACGGTTCTTACCTCACTTCATACGATACCTCTCTCACTTCATTCTCCTGCTTCCTTCTCCAACTTCGCTGTAAAAATGACGAAAGATGATTTAATGTTACAGTATTCTGTCCTTCATGGGTATGTTGTCCCAGATACTCAAGATGAGTTTGATGGCTTAGAGCAAGTCGATCCGACGGGTTTAGTTACTTGTCCCTTTGTGAAGATACCTTATGATAAAGATCTTGACGTTTCTCATTGTCTGCAAGATTCAATAAATAAGAACAAGGTAACATTTCGATCCTTATTTTTCCGATTTTTTCCTTATTTTTATGTAATTTTATCACTGTGCATGTCACTAAAATTGAAATTATAATTAATTTAAGTGATTGTAGATGTGATATTAAACCTAATAAACTTGATTGAAGAAGTTATACATTGAAATTATTTAAAATATGCGAGACCATGGTTTGTGTATAAGTTGTTCTTGTGAAATTTATGTTAAATTATCAATGTTTAAATAATTTTTTCTTGCAAAGGATAAACAGAGAAAGAAGTAGGTGGATGACAAAGGGAAACTGAAAGCTGTAGAAGAGGATGGAGGAAAATGTCTGAAGAAAATAAAAGAGTACGAGGAGGAAGGATCTGTGGTGAAGGCGGGGGGAAAAAAAGGAAGGGAAACTGAAGGAGACAGTTTGTGAAGAAAATGAGGAGGACATTTGTCTTCCCAATTTGATTATGGGAATTTTTTACCCAATGTATAAAACATTTCCAGAATACAGAGGTATAACCATCTCGACCTTCATCTTTGGTTTATTTATGGTGTCTGCTAAAGATGGTTAATCTTCATTTATGCATTGACTGCTTATACTAGTATTACATCTGTCATTGACTGCTGGTTTACTTCTATTCTCTGCTGGTTTAATTGTATTGTGATGGCTTAATGCTCATTTATGTGTAACAATGCTTTTACTTTATCATTTGAATTAACAATGTTTGGCTTTAGGAGACCTATGATATGTCTAAGTTGTTTATGACATGCATAGGATTCCACCAGAAATTATTTATGATTGAATGATTATTAGTAATAGTACTTGTATGAGACACAATGATAAAAAAGCTTATTGCTTTGAGAGTTTTATTTGATGATTGGTTAATTTTGCTTGTCATATGCCCAATGATAAAAAAAGCCTATTGCTTTGAGAGCTTAGTATGTTGTTGGTCATTTGCTCAGTGATAGAAAAAACTTAGTGCTTTGAGAGCTTGAATTTGGTTGAAATGAGTGTCATTGACTTATATGATCATTATTTTAATCAAATTCATTAAGTGTCTTTATTTGTTATGTGCCTGGACATGAAGAGGATTCCACCATAAGTTGTTTATGATGAGTGTCTGTTCGGAGTTTTCTCTTGTAGAAGGCCTTTTTTGGCCACCACAAGACAGTCACCAATGTGCATTTGACATCTCAATTAATGGCTTCAGGAGACCTTAGTTGTGTCTAACTTAAGCTCGGTGATTAAAAAGCTAAGTGATATGAGAGCTTAATAATTTCATTGCAAAACATTGTCATTGATAATTAAAAACCAGATAATCTTACAAAATGTTAAGAGAACCCAAGTGATGTTTATAGTTTAAACATTCTTTGAACAAAATGTATACAAAATAAACTTGCCTAAAATGGGTCAAGTAAGAGCTAGTGGGACACTTATTTCTTCTATGCATGTCTGCATCCATGTCTGCTATATGTAGATGTTCAAGACACTCCCCAACAGTAACTTCATCTCCATTGAGATTTCTTGGCAATGTTCCAGCACGTCTTTGTGCCTTTTTTTTTTTTAAGTGTGGAACCTTGTAATCATTGTGTCCTTTCCTGTTCATTATCTCCAACATGCATGCTTTTAGACTCGACCAAACATCACCTAAACATTGTGCTGGTTCTTCATCCCAAGCATCTAAAACATTTGACACCAACTTATCAACTGTTTTTTCCCTTTTCTTTTCCTAGAGTGACTGAATTGATCTAAAGAATCCTAAATCTAACACATTTAGATTAGGTGAGTTTGGTGGTTGTTGTGTAAAACTAATGTTGAAACCATTTGATGTGGCTGCCATCCTAAAATCTGGGTCTTCATTCTTTATATGTGGCCTTGCATTGTTTTGTTGGATAATGATGTTCTTGCTCATTGACTGTGGCCATTTGATTGCTGGAATTATCTTATTTATTAGCATATCCTTGGTGACTTCTTTGTTGATAGAAGGTATTGACTTTGTTTCCATAGTTCCAGCAGGTTTGTTTATTGAACTTCTTTGGGTTGGTGCTTGGAAAGTAGCAGGGAATATCCCTATCCCATCAAAAAGAAAGTTACTATTTTTATCATATATTGGTCTAGAAACTGCTGCCATAAATATGACTTTTGTGATGAAACTTTTGCTTTTACATGCCCTATAAGGAGTATCTTCTTCCATGAGAAGAAAAAACTTTGCATTGTCTTCAGCTATATAAAACCATTTCTCATCAATGTGAATAATATTTGCCATATCTTTGAACCTTAAAGAACAAGATATCCTATCATAACTTAATTTAGTAAGAACAAAATATAGTCTATGGAACTTGTTCTCTTCAGTAAGAGCTGGATGCAAGGCTGAAGTGTGGCTTCTAATTTTACGTTGTTTAACCCAATTGAAAATGGTACCTGTTGATACTTCTATTGCAGCTTCAAATGACTTCATTGATCCCCTGTCACACAAACTTGTTGCTAATATTCTCTCTACTGAAAGTTCAATAGTTGGCCTCCCTGTTTTACCCTTGATTTTGGAATCTAGTTGCAACATGTCACCATGTTCTTTTTGACGTTTTGCAACTCTCCATATATCAAAGATTGTTCTTCTATCAACGTGATATTTTTCTGCAAGTATGTTCATAGAACCTCTTATCGGCTTGCCATTAATGCTATTTTCATATAAATAGCATCTTATTCTATGTCTTTCATCATTTGTGAGATTTTGACCTCTCATTTTCAGGTAAGTGTAGGTAGGTTTTACTGCTTTTTGTACTGTTTTTGATATGTTTTTCTTTAAATATCTTACTAACGGTTTTGTGAAGTGCAGTCAAGTGGAAATCTCCCACAGAAGAAATGAAGGAGCGGCAAGATATTGAAGAAAAGAAGAAGATAAAAGAGATGAAGAAGATGGGTTTTTGCAAGAAAATGGAGGAAGAGGTGTAAACCAGTAGAAATGGAAGAGAAGAAAGGCCTTTTTATGCTTCTAATATTGTAACCCTAATGATGACTTGTTTCCTTAGTTTAGAGTACAAAGTTTTGGGGGGAACATTTATGAGTGTTTGAATTTCCCTCCCATTTGTATTTTGGTGGGAATTTTGACTGATATGTAAACAAGTATTTGGGCCTAATTTTTTTATTAACCCATCTCAAATTTCTATGTTAATTAAGGCCAACTTGCAAGCCTATGAATACTTTTGCTTTCTTTATTGTCTACCCTAAATTTTTGTGCAAAAACATTTGGGAAGAACTTAGATAAATGAAGGGAGTATAATACTGTATCTTTTTTATATGTACTTTATGGTAGTTTACGTAAATGAGGCGTATAAGTTATTATATAGTTGTTGTGATACTAGGGTAAATCCCGTGCTAAAGCACGACATTTTATACATTTTATTATGTAGCGTTGTTCGAAATTAAATTGTTTTTATTATTAAAATAATGATCTCATTACATATAACTAAAAATTGTCGATATTGCTAAAAAAATGCTCATTATACAAAAATAAAAAATAAAAAAAATTAAAAGAAACATTAGTCTCATTGTAGCTGTCTAAAGATGGAGACGGCTCAAATAATGTCATTTTTGCATAAATAGTAACCCCCACCATCCCACTTGATGTTTGTCTTATTATGTAAGTGGTCACATATTTGACCAGTCTACAACTTAGTGTCCCTCTAAAGTGAGATTTTGTGCTAAAATAAATACTCAAACCACACACATGCATTAACTGCATTCATTCATGTGTAATTTATTCTCTAATCCCCCTACTACTAAGAGAATAACAATTCTCTTAATTTTTTCCCTTCAAAAAGCATCTAACTATATAAGGTAATAAATAAAATTTTATTTCATTACATTATTATCTTTTCAAACAAATATATATTCTGATAATTAAATTTTTCTTATAATTAAATTTTTCTTTTAATTAAATTCTTAATTATGATTTTTGTTCCTTAAAATAAAATATAATTGTTATTAATTAAATTATAAACTATAAGTGCTAAATTTTTCAGTAATGCAATCACTATTATCGTAGAGAATAACTTGGCGTATACTTACTATTAACTTAGTGACAAAAAAAACAAATTAGTTAAAAAAAATCACAACTAAACTTTATTTTCTTTTATTCGTTTAATATTTCAATTTTTTTGTTTCATATCAAGATAAAAATGAAGTGAAATATTAAATATTAATGCCGTGCAAATTTTAAAAATATAAATCCCCTTCTACTAAAATGATAAGAGCTCTCTAAAATTTTTCCACCCAAATAAAATACTCTATGATTGATCCTCACTCCTGCTCTATGATTGATCTTCATTTCTCACATTTTATCATATTAATTATATATCATAAATAGGAGATACTACTACTAATTTTTAATTTGTGGACACACATTAATGAGATATTTTTTATTCTGTTATACATGTCGGATTGCATTAATAATACATATGAGGCAAAAT
>JAGPOY010024668.1:0-10581 GCA_018983105.1 Silene uniflora
CCCGACCCGGCACAAAATCAGACATCCCAGTCTGAGTCAAGGGGGAAGACCCCGTCAAATCAACGCACACGTCACGCCCCCTGTCCCAAGAATAAAGAAGCAAATCCGCCGGATGAAGGGATCCACCACTCCCATCAACCAAACCGATATCGACCTCCCTACCAACAGAGATCCCAGACCTGTAGCAGATGTCCAATAAGGTGTCACGAACAAGGTTATGCCGATGCTTAACACCCAAAGCACTAGCACAAGAGACAGCATGGTCACCGAAGACATCCCCGGCGAAGACTCGAGAACAAGCAGGACAGGGCCTAGACACTGTGAACAACGGGACACCCAGTCTATAACTAAGCACACTACGATAGGTCCTCCTATTCATAGTCTGCCCCAACCCAGAAATAGGAACTGCACGCAACCAATCAGAAGTGTGAGCACCCTGCTGAGACTTCCATAAAGCAACCTGACACGGAGTCAAAGAGAAAACAAAGTCCGAAGTAGCTGCAACCTTTGCGAAATACAAATCTGCCAGTTTCTTCATAAGTTTGGTATTATTATATTTTTTTTTATTATAAACCGGGAAATTCTATTAATTATTATTACTACTACTACTGCTACTTGCGAAAAGTGGACATTTATATATATAAAAAAAAAATAGTCTCAAACACAAGGTAAGATAAAAGTTTTTTCGCTTTATATACATTGATTTGTTCATACATTATACAACGATTACATTACGATAAAAAATAAATCACATATTACATATTTTTTCTAACTATTTATTTCCATATTATCGTAATCATCATCACTACTTTCACCTTCACTATTACTCTCGACAAAGAATCCATGGCCTCGCCAAATGTTTTTGACTATGTTATTTCGTACCTTATACATGGCCTTCTTCCACTTTTTATCAAGCATGCCCGAATCTACCGTTCATTGAATGTTCGCGTCATGTTGTATAATAGGTATTCCAATAGTGTGCATCCTTATAAAATTATGAAGTGTGAATGTAGCAACAATGATCGGCATTTGATACTTAGATGATATTTGGGGCATAATTATTAACACCTTCCACCTTTTCTTCGGATAATTAATTGTATTTTTTTTTAATAATGTGATTCGAATAATTAATGTGAAATATTTTTGAATCGGTTTTTAGCAATAATATTTCGTATATAATTTTTCTTAACTGAATTTATAGGATCTGAACTGAACTGAACTTATAGGATCTGAACTGAACTTATAGGATCTGAACTGAACTGAACTTATAAGATCTGAACTGAACTGAACTTAATGGATCTGAAGTTCTGAACTGAACTTAATGGATCTAAACTGAACTGAACTGAACTTATAGGATCTAAAGTGATCTGAAATTGAGTGACTTGAAGTCTAAAAGAACAGGGTGAAATATTAGTGACATCAACGTACAAATACTATTGTAAAATGAAATATCTTTCACATACAAGTTTCAAATTTTGTTTGATTACTGTTGTCTGTCAGAGAGCGCTAAAATTGAGGTAGTCCTTTGAATATTAATGAGTTGCAGAGGTAAAGTATGCACACGTTTGATATCACAGTGATTTCTATGACACAATCTAGACGCACCACTAGATAGCCTTCTAACTTCTATCCATGGACCATGTACATCAGGTCGTGACTCGTCTCTATGTAAATGGGCGGGACGAGTATGGTCCGGGTTAGCTTACGAATGCATGTATATACAGGTTCATATTCTGCGTGTTACTTATGTTAAGGTCGATTATATTTTGTTTAATTACTTCGTATTGTTTATAAATAGTTTATACTCGAAAATTTGTTAACTGTGCTAAGCAAATAATATGTCTATGCATACGGTCTCAACCTAAGATGGCTCTCACCCAGTACACTCGATTAAAATAGTATGTGGAAATAAAAGGAGGAAATGAGAGGGCTCAAGTTAATATGGTTTTAAGCAAGACAAACTGATTACTTAATTAGCATCGTCAAACAATAAATCCTTTTCAATGGTATAGTACTCTTAATTTCTTAGCAGTTGGTCTTGCTTGAGACTCTCACAACCAGTGGCGGAGCCATGATTTCTCTTCGGGGCGAAGGCGGACTAGTAATGCACAAAGAAAATCTCGGACAAAATCGAAAATTCCAACTAAAAATTCGAAATTTTCAATGTCCCGCCCCTGCTAGCCCCCCTTAAATCCGCAACTGCTCACAACAACCTTTTATTTTCACCTATATTTTAATCGTGTATAAGAGGCTAAGAGCCGTCTTAAGTTAACACGGTTTTAGACAAGAATCGGCGAACAATTAATTAGGAGAAACACGTGTGAGCAATGATTGACTGTGAAAGTTGATCCAATGTATGGTTAGGCTTAAATCGTACAAAGTCAAATAATGCAAATGCAGAAGAACACAGCTAAAATGTCTGAAAATGGTTTTTACTCCATTACTTTCGTTACAAATATTTCTTTCTTGTTTTATATAATTATCAATGTCAGTCTGATTCTTGAATTTACGTATGCTATGCAGTTTACTTCTGCACCCCTATTTCTTCATTTATTTCTTTTAAATCCCTGCATTTTTCTACCATTTTTTAGCATTTATTGCTTCTTTGACTAGGATTTTTCCTATTTTACTTCAAGAGTAGCTGAATGACTTAATTATACTCCCTCCCTCCGTCCAGCCGTCTTGATCATTTGTTTACATTTGATTATAAAGACCGGTAAAAAAAGACGGGGGCAGTTATTGGATGACAAGTGGTATGGATGATCAAATTGTCCACCAAGGCACCAAATGATTCCCAAAATAGAATGGTAAAAAGTACCCTAATATAAAAATATAAACAAATAAATGAGATAACATTAAATGAAATAGGTAAACAAATGACATGAATGAAAGGAGTATATTTATGAGAAGATACCGGTAAGAGCGAATTATATATCTATTGGCCCAGACCCGACCCTTTTTTTTGGGCTTGGGCTTTAAACATGGGCCAAAAAAGCCTATGGTCCCGGCTCCGAAACTAACCCGACATAAATCTAGGGCCGGGTAATTGAATCCTCGGACCATCACAGTTTGTATCCAAGGCATGAGCGTATGAATCTATTTGGGCTAATTCTCCATGAAACCCATTTTATATCTTGGGCTGTTTCATAGCAATCAGGTTTGATAGGACGTCCTATTTTATAAAGCGGCCCAAAACAAGGACGTGGAAATCTTTGCAATTCAATATTTGGATCGGCCCATTATATGCTCGGGCGCTTGTCGATTTTAACCGAGTCGTTTTGAGATCAAGTGTAGCTGGACTCGAAATCGGCCCCGAACTCGTCAATTTTAAAAAAGTTGAAGCGAAATCGGCTCGAGCTCAACTCAAACTATTCTTTTCTTTACGAGCTTCTAATTCGAGCATTTCAAAGATCTGAATCGGCTCAGATTTAGTCAAGCTTGGCTAGAAATCGGGTTGGAATCAATTATGAACGATTTCAAGCCGAGTTTGACTGTGTTGATTCCAGAACTCTACGATCTGGCTCAGATCATTGCCAGACCTAGGTGGAAGAGGAAGTCATTGTTGTAACAAACTTCACGGCAAGCTGGTTACTTTTATCTCTAGCGGAGCTTGATTTAATGTACGTACCGTCTTGACTAAACAAAAGTGAACTAACAATATGAATTACATCACCAATTGAAAGTGTAGATCCTTGTAATAAAAACAATCACATTTTATATAAGAGTTTGCTTATTATGAACTATCTAATCACACTTAGACATTAATCGAGTTTTTCAAAGATCGGTTCGACTTATTACAACAAGTCAAGGGTGTTAAATATACACAGACTTATCCCTGTGTCAATAATCGAAAGATAAATTAAAACGGCCGGATTACCCTTGGAGTTGTCAGCGTGCTATTTCGTGAAATAACAAAGACCTGGAGAATGCAGCAGGATTGAATTCCAAAACCGTCGAGGATGCTTCATCAATTGGATTAATTCTCCTTTCATGATGTTCATGATCATTATTATGTTGTTGTACTCCTCTAAAGAACCCTCCTCCTTTCGTGATTGACATACGATTGTTGTTTTGAAGTGTAGTCCTTATTGAGCTATTGGCAGCTTCAATCGGATCATCAACTTCTAATGTTTTTCTAATCACAATTCTCTTCTCTTCTGTAGAATTCTTGCTGTCACTGTCACTGTCCCTAGAATGTTTTCTTGTTCTTATGCCTAGTAGATGTCGGTTCTGAGAAGCCGAGGAGTTCTTGTTCTTACGCCTACTGACCCCCAAAGAAATGTTCTTCGTGGCATCGTTAAGCGGCTGGTTAACAAAGAAAGGTAATGAACAATTAATGTGTGAATACCACCATATCACAAAGAGGATATGTAAAGCATTAGGCAAATTGTACTGAAACAGCATGTGCTATTTCATTTGATTACCAAGAATTAACAGAATTGAAAGCATGAAATTCAAATATCAAATTGTAATCGCGCAAAATGACATTACAATGGTGCCTCAAAATCTACTTACATGTTGAAAACTCGTCTTCTTTGAGATCAGTGGCGTAGCCAGGACTTGCAATTAGGGGGGCGAAAAATTTAAGCGGGGCCGAACAAGTAATGCCAACAGAAAACTCGAAAAAAAGTTCAAATTTTAAATAAAACTAGGTTTGATGCCCGGCTACGCCCGGGCTACCTTTATTTACCGTTTAATTTTATTTTCTACGAAATATGAATCGCTAAATTTGGTTAACACATACATTTACAATTTATATATTGAAATTATGATGAGATTTAAAACTAATCAACAAATTATGAGACACGTTCACCGCTCCTGATGTTAATATTATTACTTTCACTACATCCCCGGATAATACTATTACGTTCATTACACGTGTTGTGACTACTATTATTTTCACTTCTCCCGCCGTCATTATTTTACTTTCACTACTCCCGCATTCATTATTGTTAATTTTACTACTCCCGTTACAACTAGTTTGACTTTCACAACTCTCGTTTCTATTATTGTT
This sequence comes from Silene uniflora, assembly GCA_018983105.1. Taxonomy (NCBI): domain Eukaryota; kingdom Viridiplantae; phylum Streptophyta; class Magnoliopsida; order Caryophyllales; family Caryophyllaceae; genus Silene; species Silene uniflora. The sequence goes on from JAGPOY010024668.1 coordinate 5,015, forward strand.
GCTTCTACTACTCACATGGGTAGTTACTATCACATTAGTTGATTATCTAGTTATATTAGACTTATATATACTTGTATAAATCTGAAATATTAGATTAGAATATTATTTAAGAGTAATCATTATTATTTACTAAATAAATTACAAATCAAAATAATCATAGAATATTATATTTTTTTCAGAAATCTAGCTTAATTTATTTAGCTTTTAATAGTTACCAAAAGATAACGTACTTATATTATATTCGTATATGTTAAATTATTAACATCTTATTTATACTAATTAATACCATAAGTGTGACATGTTTATTTTAAGGAAAACTAGTCTTATACCCGTGCAAATTGCACGGGTTTGTTATTTCAAAAAAGTTCTTTAAGGAGTTATATATAAGATAAGTTTTATAATAATTAATTAATTATCTTCTTTTAAGTTATTTATTTTTAAAAATAAAGTTCTAAAATAATGCAATAAAATCTCTCTATATTTTAATGAATTTTAAATTTCCAATCTAAAAATTGAGTTCTAAAGTCGTACTTAAATTTTTAGAGTTAAATTATAAATTTTATTTGTAATTAATGTAAATAATGCATCGAGGTCAATTGACCAGGTAGTTATTGTATTATTGTATAAGCTTTTGTTAGCTAAATTTAAGTTACTATACATTGGGATGAAAATAAAACAAAATTAATAAAAACTGAATCGGCCAGAATAGTTGCAGAGGGCAAAATATTAAACTTGTTTTTGAAATTTAGATCTGTGCACGTTTTAAATGAAAATTTCACCCCGTTTTTCATGTAGTACCAATTGTTAATTAGTGAAATAGAATTGAGTGAAGATTAAAACCCCGTGCATTTTTAAAACGAAAATTTAGTCCCATGCACTTTTGAAATGACATTTTGACCCGTGCATTTTTAAAAGGAAAATTTAGATCCATGCACTTTTGGAATGAATTTGAAATGAAATTTTGACCCGTGCATCTTTAAAACGAAAATTTAGACCCATGTACTTTTGAAATGAAATTTTGACCCGTGCATTTTTAAAACGAAAATTTAGTCTCATGCACTTTTGAAATGAAATTTTGACCCTGCATTTTTAAAACGAAAATTTAGACTCATGTACTTTTGAAATGAAATTTTGACCGTGCATTTTTTAAACGAAAATTTAGTCTCATGCTCTTTTGAAATGAAATTTTGACCCCTACATTTTAAAATGAAAATTTGACCCATGCCTTTTTGAAATGAAATTTGACCCGTGCATTTTTAAAACGAAAATTTAGTCGCATGCACTTTTGAAATGAGATTTTGACCCGTGCATTTTTAACGTGAATATTTAGTCCCATGCTCTAAAATTTAAGAATCGAAAAATTAAACTTGATATAGCCGTGCGAACTGTGAAATATTATACTCATAAGTGTAGCCACTCAAGCTAATAACATTTTATTGCACCGGTATGCTTTTTAAAATGTTGTTTTTATTAGTCGATGTTAAAATACATGTTGTAGCAACAGATGATTGATCTTTAATTAATGATTAATCTTTAATTGAAGTCATATTTCATATTTTCAATGCATATCATAATTCTGTTTGCAATTACCAAATTTGTACCAATCGTGGGTCTCAAAACTATGACATAACAGAGGTAGACAAATTTAAATGAAAAGAAACAGCAATGAACTGTTAATGTATTTTGACTCGTCAAGGTCGTGACCATTACAAATAATCTGTATTTTTCCTATCCGTATTACTCAAACATGATCATTCCGAGGTAGTTGACGTATCTTGTATTTATTTAACTTTTTTTTTCCTTACTTTATCTATTTTTTAAATGTTTCTAACATCCAAAACACTTAATTGTTATTACGTGCGTAATATAACTAATATCCTATTAGTTAAAAGTATGAGAAGTATCGTAAAGTGTTATATCATAGTGAGTTAGCATAGTAATGTTGTAAGTTAAACTCTATTTAAAAAAGTTCTTACCTTGAGTAAATTCACCATTTATTTAATGCAATTTGATGTAATGTCGTAATAATGATAATGTATATAAAAGACTACCTTTTAAAATTGTCAAAATAAAAATTTATCAAAAAATAATTTCCCTAATTTTACAAAATATTTTGAGCTAAAAAAATAATGAATTATCCAAGCTTGAGATAATAGGCATACATATTTAATTAATCGACCAATAAATTAACATCAAGTAATATACCATGTGGGAATTTGGGATAGATAAGACAAAACAGAATGTTACTCCCCAATGCATTTTGTTTTTGTCTTATCTACCCCACATGAGTTATATTTGACCCGTTGCAATCTTGCAACGGATACCCAAATAAGAATTTGTGATAAATTAAACTGAGATTGTTGAAGCCCATCACCAATAGTCCCGGACCCTTGCCTCCTGATATTAACCCCCACGCCCTAACAAACTCTAACCCTCCAATTTTGTTAACATGTTGAGTGCACTGCCGCATCACTAAAATTCTTCTACGGAGCAATAATTAATTAAAACTCACTCCCTCTCTATTTCTCTCCCAATCTAATTATTTACCTTAAGAAAAATTATTGGATTTCATCTCCTCCCAGGTTTTGCTTACCTAATCATTGCAATGTTTAATTTAATTTAATTTTTATTTATTTTGCATGAATTAATAGTTTGTGAGTTTAATGGTCGACTTATATTTTAAATTTTATTTGTTTTTTCGCTTTTCTGAAATTTAGGCGTCAAAATCATACTCCCTCCCATCCAAACCAAAGGTTACGTTTGACCTTTTGGTACTTTTCATAGTTGTAGAGAATTTTTGATATTATTCTTAATATATAAGAGAAAACATAGTCATGTGAGATCTTGTTTGATTTATCGTAATGAATGCTATAAGAATATCAAGTTTTTATAATTTTTAATAATGTGTAACTAAAGATATTCACGTTGCAAAACGCATCTCGGCATGCGTAATAAAGTCAAATGTAACCTTTGGTTTGGATGGGAGAGAGTAGTATTAAGGTTATTTTACTGTATTCCCATCAAGTTTTTAAATTCTTGGCCATTTGTTATACATTCTTCGTAAACATACATTACATACACTACAAAATATTATTAAGGTCATTTAATTACAGTATTACACTACAAAATATTGGAGTATTAAATTCTTGGCCATTTAATTGGCCATTTGTTATTCCCGTCAAAATATTTGTTATACATTCTTCGTAAGGACATTAAGGTCCTTTGTTATATGGTTTTACAGTATATGATAGTGTAAAACGTTTTACAGGAGACTTGCCTTAAAAACAGCTTGATGCATTACTAATTTTTTTTGTAAACAAACACTACAAAGAGGCTTTAGCTCATACAGAATAACAAATACGGAGTACGTAGCAGCCCATTTCACAAACACTACAACCATACGAATAACCAAGTCAAACTCACTCAACTAATTCAATTAAGCATACATTACATACACATCCAAATAAAAACAAACTCTGATTTAAGACGAAAGTATTCATCTTAAATTTAAAACGGGTTGAATATATTAAGTGGGACAAAAATAAAATGTTCTAAGGAGTAATAAAATATTTGGCTCATTCGTATAAGTGAGATATTACTTGACTCGCATTAATATTAGAATGATTATATCCATCCTAAGAAAGAGCAATTGACAAATAAATGGGCTTGGATCACTCTACTAATTAAACCCTACCAACACACCCCTCTATGTTTCACCTAAAGTGTCTCCCTATCCTCGCCGTCTAACACTCTAACTCTTCCCTAATTCTCACTTTTACTTAATCATCAAACTAAAAAGGAGATCTCATATTCATCGTCACCCTAATCCTCAATTTACTAATCTAATCGCCTCTTTGTCGCCTAATCGCCTCAATACCCTACATCTAACTCTTCCTTACATGCCATTCACCATATCAAAATTTTCAATCTTTAATCAAAACTCAAACTTCAAATATTCCCTCAATTTAATTCACACCTCATATAGTGACATTTACAGTCAATTATCGAAAGTAATTCTTCATGATAGAAAAAATCGAGGTTTAATATTTTCGTGTATTGATTTTTTATTTTTTTATAATTTTTTTTTGTTTCATGCAATATTTATTTTACAGTATTTTACTATTTTTCTAATGCTAATTTCAAGTTTTTTTTCACTATTCTTCTGTTAATTTTTCTAATTTTTATTCTTTTTGTTATTTTTAGTACGGAGTATCTTTTTTATTTTATTTTTCTAATATTTTCTTCATTGTATGTAATTTTAACACTCATCTTTTACATATTTCACAATTTTGACCTATAATTAATGTTTTTAAATTATTTTTTGTTCCCAATATATATGTATTTTTCCTTCATTTTTTTTAAAAATATGTAGTCTCAAAAAATCTTGTTTTGTTTGCAATAATTTTGCTTAACTGCCGCTCAATTCTGCATTTACAAATTATTGTACTTTAATATATGTGGGATGAGATTTCTAGATTGGATTTGTTCAGAGTTGATTTTGTTACTTTATGTATCATAATTAACATTGAATAATTTTATTAATACTAATCAAATTAATATAGAGCAAATTCACATCACTGCTACACAAATTGATTCTTTTATAAAAAAAAATGGGATGAATGAACGTGGGTGGGGCTTGTACTTAAATTAAAAAAAAAATGAACTTTCAACCACAGGCTGACACGTCAGCTCTGTGGTTGTTTGTTTTATAAATAAGATTGTAATGGAACGTGTAATTAACTTTGAAACTATGGACATTATAGAATCAATGAACCAGAAAATATCAAGTCGAATTATTTTAGGTCAAAAACATTTTCGAGTATAGTAATTAATATTCCGTAAAAGATTAATGTCAAGTCATTGTATTTTATAATACGGAGTATCTTTTTTATCCTCGGAAATATTACAATTTTTCTTTATTTTAAATAAAAGAGTATTATTTTGAATTTAATAAAAAATATACTGGCTGTTTGAACACAAAACCCAACCCCAAAACTCCATAGACCAGGTACATAATTGATTACTCAATTTTAGAGGATACAGTATTTGCTTAACACAAATTCTAGAATAAGACGGTCTCACACGGTAAAACCGTCTCACACAAGAAATATCCCTTGAACCAGGGTTGCAGCGTGAAGAATTATGGAGGAGAAGATGCAATCGGGAGTTCAAAGCTGCAATACCGATGCGGTTGTGGTTAGTTTTTATTTTTATTTTTATTTTTCTGCGACTAATAAATTGTCAATTGAAACTTAAATTCTAGAAATCAATAATAGAGGGTTACATATGAGAAAATCCGAATTTAAGTTGAAATTTGTTTTAGTAACTGTAGACACTAAAAATTTATTAAGTGTCGAAAATGACATTAATTAATTAATTTGAGTTAATAATATAAATTTTAACTCAATTTAGTTATTTTGTCCCTTTTAAATCAAATTTGGGTCATTCTGAATTATTCGGATCCAAACAAAAGCCAAATTGAGCTAAAATCGTAAACAAGCCCGATAAATGGGCCTACGACCATAAGCCCGAGATAAGCCCGAGAAAAGCCCAAGAAAGCCCGGAAA
>JAGPOY010025034.1:5750-16044 GCA_018983105.1 Silene uniflora
GGCTACGCCCGGGCTACATTTATTTACCTTTTAAATTTTATTATTTTTTATGAGTATGATTCGCTAAATTTGGTTAACACATACATTTACAATTTATATTTTGAAATTATGATGAGAAATTTTATTTTTTATGAAATATGATTCGCTAAATTTGGTAGCACATACATTTATAATTTATATCTTGAAATTATGATGAGATGTAAAATTAATCAACAAATTATGAGACACGTTCACTACTCCTGCTGTTAATATTATTACTTCCACTCCATCCCATGTTTTCCACTGTTACTTTCATTACATATGTTCTAAGTAATATTATTTTCACTTCTCCCGCCGTCATAATTTTTTCTTTCACTACTCCCCGCATTTTTATTGTTAATTTCACTTATTTCTTGTTGCTAGTATGACTTTCACTACTTCCGCTGAAGTTATATATATTTAAATAAATTTGAAATATTAGTTTAGAATATTATTAAAGAGCAATCATTATTTTTTACTAATTAAATTACAAACTTATTAGTGAATTATGGAATATTATATTTTTTAGAAATATGGATTGATTTATTTACCTTTTAATAGTTTCCAAAATATAACATACTTATACTCCCTCCCAGTTATTATAAGTGTCTCACTTATGGGATGACACGAAGTTTAAGGAATATTAGTTGTTTAATATTTTGGCATGGGTAGGGGTAAGAGGAATATTAGTTGTTTAATAGTTAGTAAGGTAATTAGGTTGGGTTAGTAGTGGGTGGTGGGGTAGTAAGGTGAAAAAGTAAGGGTAGTTAGGACTTTTCACAACCAAAAAAGTTACTAAATATGGAAAATGGGACACTTTTGCGAATAGACCAAAATGGCAAAAGGGACATTTATAATAAGTGGGAGGGAGTATTATATTATATTCGTGTATGTTAAATAATTAACATTTATATAATATTATTGATTAATAGTTAATACCATAAATAGAGGATGTTTATTTTAAGGGAAATCACCATATTATAGTGTTATCTAAATTTATACTTCAACCAAAACTTTATAATATTTACATTGAAGTCCCTTGTTCAGGTCCATCGCACAGCGCTATTGATTTAAAACTATATAGTATAATTAATTTGTATAGATTTAATTAATTGCATTGAAGTCCCTTGGTTTCTGGATTTAATATATAGTATTGATTGATTGATTGATTGATAGTATTGATTATGAGGTATTTATACTTCGGAGTTTTTCGAGTACATCAAACTCTTAAATAATAATCTTCAATCTTGAAAAACTAGAGTTGTAATTGTAAATAATAATAAGGTGAGTTTAAAGATAATAAGGAACGGTTTGTGTCCTGATGAGAAACTGTAACTTCGTTGTAGAGTTCTGATGTAGCTGTAGCTAAAATCGTCATCCAAATCCTAGTCGTAATCCTAATTATGTTGTCTAAATTTATTCATCGTCAGCTCATTAAAGGACACTACATTAGCATAGCACCGAATGAAGGGAAGCTCCATCACTCCGTAAGCTACGTTACTTCTGCTACTCATACTAGCTTAATACGTGTCGAGCTCGTCAAAGAGGGTTAAAATGAGCTTGCATAGCGCAGAACACATGCCCTGCGCAGGGACTGGACAGCTGAAAATTAATGATACTTTCTCGGTATTAAAACTAGTTGTATTTCACTTTTGTTGGGATTGTATGTATCTCAAACTAGTTGTATTTCACTTTTGTTGGGATTGTTCGTTAAAATCAATAAAATTCAATGATCTTATTTTACGGGATTACTATTGTAATACTCAAAAAATCGTAAATCTAACCTAAGTTTGAAATCCCGTTGCATTAGAATTGTCCTTGTGACTTATCTTACGAGATTACTATTGTAGTAGACTGAGGCAAAATAAGATGCATCGACAGTTACGACCAATTGCTAAATATGGTTACGACATATATTCCATAATGCAAATGTATCTCTGGCAGTAGATTTCGTCGCTCTCAGGAAAGTGATCGAAGGTTTGGGACTTGGGAGGACTTCTTTTTACTCGAAACACGATCATCTCGTCTTCCTGTCTCTGCAACTATCCTTCCTCAATTCTGTTCTGCTTAAAAAGTTGAGTTTATACAATTCATTAATTATTCGAAGCTGAAAATTCTTATATAGATTATCAACCCGGTTATTTGTATACCTCATTAGTTAAAAACACGATTTTGGCTGTCGACTGTTGTCGATTGGTTTTCGTTCAATTTTGTATAGGGGTATATTTCAATTTTGTCAATTGGTTTTCGTTCAATTTTCGCTCAATGACGAATAATACGCAAAACTGGAATATATAGGGAGTACTTCATAAAATAGTAAAAATATATTAAATTTTATTGATATAAATCATACCGTAAATAATACTCCGTACAACAGTAGACTGTGCTAAATCTCGAAAATTAACTTATAAAGGATTAGCTATAAAACTAACTTATTCGAGGTTGTTAATAATCCGACTACGGACTGCTAATTCTATGTTAATGAATACTATCAACAAACTTATTTATAGTTTGAACTATGAGTCTATGACATAATATTAACTAGACTAAAATACGTCACTGGCTTCCGTCTTCAGAAGGGGCAGCGGGCGAGGATGGAGCCTGGCTAGGGAACGGGAATGGGAATGGGTGAGGGAATCGATGGGGAAAGTGTGGGTGTACGGGAAAGTGATGTGGGAATGGGTGATGATGATGGTGTTCATGGAACGGGAATCTGTGGAATGGGAACGGGATTTTCTCGTCATTTGTACCGCTAGGGATTTGATAATTGTCGTTGTTGTCCTGATTGTCGGAAGGGGAAGACGGAGGCTGACTTGGGAATTGGAATGGGAATGGGTGTGGAAATCGATGGTGGAAGTGTGGATGTGGTAGGTAATGATGGGGGATGAATGGGTGATGATGGTATCCATGGAACGGGATTCCGTGGAATGGGAAGTGGGTTTTCTCGTCATTCATATCAGTATTGGTTTCGTCATAGTTGTTTTCTTGGCTGTCGGAAGGGGTAGAAGGCGAGGATGGAGGTTGGGCACTTTCGAATGGGAATGGGTGTGGAAATCGATGGTGAAAGTGTGGATGTATAGGATAGTGTGGATGTGGGAGGAAGTGATGATGAGGATGGGGAAGGAACGGGTGATGGGGCGGTCCAAAGAACCATCCGTGGTGCAAGCCAACTTCCGATTGATCTACTTGGGCGAACGCAGCAAGAGCGAAGAACAAAGGTAGAAAGACGAGAACTAGCTTCATTTTGTTGTTGTTGTTGTAGAGGCTAATTCTCAATTACTTGGTTTGATGATTTGTGTGAGATATTGAAGGAGGTTTAAGAGGTATTTATACCGGTACATCGGAGTTTCTCGGAGGACATCAAACTCTTAATAAATTAATCTAATCTAATCTAATCTAATCTCATCTCGTCTTTAATCCTGAAAAATTAGCTGTAACATAAAACTGTAAAGTTTAGAGGTGAAACAGTTTGTGTCCTAATGAAAAACATAACTTTTCTGTACTCAGCAATTTTGGTGACACCCTGATATTAGTAACCTAGTTGTAATGTACTTGTAATTCCCGCGAATAAGATAAGGGTATCGACTGAAGTTTGAATTTCGTTTGCATTAAAATTGTCCTTGTGACTTAATTTACGAGAATAAAATATAGTGTGTAATACAGATTTCTGAGATTACAATTCAGTGGACTGAGCAATAAATGAATGAATAAAACGAGGAAATTCGATAAATCTTATCATAGGGGAGCAATAAATGAACAAAATGAATAAATAGATATTACAAAATAATTAGGTGTTACAAAATTAAACAAAGAATTTTACAGAATAAATGAATAATTACATGAACAAAAAGAATAAGCTCATTCTGAGCAGGAAATGGATTGCTGAAGATTAATGATGATTGATAGCGCGACATGATCGTCTAATCTCTCCTTGATTACCAGTGAGAACGCCGATTCTACCCATCTTGATCATAGCTTGACCAAATTTATCAAGGAATAGGCTGCCATCACTGTAAGCAAGTTTCTTAACAATGCTGTTAGTTAATGGAGAATTGGCTATATTTACGTCAATTTCGAGAATTCCTCTGTTTGCTACGATTTGCTTGTAATACCCGTTGTCCATCTTGTAGTAGCTGTTTGGTGTTTGATCGAGGAATGTTGTTTTGTTGATTTTGCTCTTTCTTGGGCATGTGTTCTTCAATGAGCTTAGCAAGGCCGGGTTTATTCTCCGGTCTGACATGCCAGAGTTGTCGAAATTGTACAAACGATCTTGAAAATTGTTGCAGTGTACATTTCCTACTGTATGTCCTCCTGTAAAATAGTTAAAATAAAAAGTTCAGTTAATCATGGTTAAAAAAAAATGTTTGTCATGATGAAAACGATGAAAATTTCTCGTATGAGACGGTCTTGTACCAAGAAGAACGACAAAGTCTTCCTTGGTTAGTCCTCTTGAAGCAAATAGATGGACAGCCTGTTGCACTGGCATTTTCACTGATGGCAGGTTTGCAAGGGCTTCTTTCTGACTCGAAACCCAACCATCACGTCTTCCTGTCTCTGCGTAGTACCATTTGCCTCCAGACTGATGATACAAATTACAAATCAGTATTATTAACTTTATGCTGACGGGTTTGAACTCAAGTCATATGTCTAAATGATCATTTAATGATTATTGTATGCGTTAAGCTAGCTGACATCTGCATAAATAATACTCGAAATAGTATGCTTAATTTAGTATGCTTAATTTCTTACCAAGGACACGGCAGATCTAGCAGCAAGTATAAGTATATCACTACAAGATACGACTCCTGGACAAACGGTTTCAAGAACATCCTTCGCGGTATCAATAACTTCAAACCCACCAAGGCTTAGATTCGGCTTTGCTGTTTTCTCGGTATTTTTTCCTTCAATTAAGACTGATGCATCACATCCCTGTTAACATTGAGTTACTCGGAACATTAGTTCTAAATTTCGTACAAGAATGTTAAATTCACAAGTCATAGCTAGTACAAAAAACCGACATAAAAGTAAATATAGTAGATAAATTTAGTAAATTACCCGAACAATGCAATCATGGAACTGTAACCGAATCAAATGACCAACAGTATTGGGATCCTTTGTCGCCCTGGCCTTAACAATGTCAAAGACGATTTCTTCAACATTATGTTTGCCACATTTACCTGCATAGTACCCAACTTTAAGGTCCCCATAACATTGGCTAATAAGGGTCATTAAAATGACTCCTAAAGCCAAGGCTGCTGCATTTGAGCTAAACTTCATTTTTTTGTGCGTAAGGGGGTAAATTACCGCTTTTGCGTATGTAATGCTTATATCTATATGTTTATTAGTTGATGAAAATTGTAGAGGAAAACTGTTGGCTATTTATAATGTAGCTTGATATGGCTTGAGTAATCATGTAGCAGCTGTATATGACTTTGTCTTAGCTTGCTAAAGTAGAAGGGGGCAAATATAGTATTCGTATATTTGTCTTACGCCCCGCTATATTCATACGGAGTAATTAATTATTTAATGACGATATTAGTGTCGAATGATTATAGACTAATTGGTGGTTAGGAGGGTCGACTTATATGTTTTTGGACCGTGTATCAAAATTACAAATTTGTGTTTTGAAATATGAAATTGGCGAAATTACTTCAACTCGAGGTGGGCTCCGCTCGCACATGCTAAGAATCGGCCGGTCTACCGGTTGTAGGGTAGTATCTATTACCACGTCCATGGAAGTTTTGTCATATAGACGATATTAGTTACTCCATACAATAATTATAGATTAATTGGTGGCCAAGAGGGTCGGGTTGTCTTATATGTTCGTTATCCTGTATGACTGTATCAAAACTACAAAGGAAAATGAGATGGCGACACCCGCTACAAATATGTCCATGAAGGATTTGTCCTATATAAACGATATTCCGCACGCAGGAGGTAATTAAGAGCCGGCCTCCCGGGTTATAGGGTAGGATCTATAAGTAGTACGTCCACATAAGTTTTGTCCTAATTTTTTTCCAATAATTACACGGCTAAATTTGCATACCTTTTGTTAATGATTGGTTCGAAGTACAGACATGCTTTCTGACTTGAGAATTTCGGTGTTAAGGGTGATGATTACGGTCATAATTGAGTCTATTATTATGGCAATAGTTATTGTGTGTGAACCGTCATATACTGCGACAGATAAAAAATGACCATCCCCTTTTTGTCGATTAACACCGAGGACTTTTAAAACGTGGTCATTTTATAAAATTGAAAAGTAAACATTTTTTAACATAAATTGATTTTTATGTGGTCGCACCATATAACAGTCTAATACGGAATTGTATATACTTGCTTGTTTTGGGGTTGGCCCTACTAATTACGAAGTTGAATTAGTTTAATAGCATGAATTGACGAGGGAAGGGGGCGATTATAGAGCAACTAAGCTAGAAGTTTGAAACATGACAGTAGATAAGAGGAGATATAGCACATGCATAACCGGGAAATACGATTATGTTGTTAGGATTCTCTTTTCTATGATTGAATCATCCATTTGGACGGTTAAAGTTATGGAAGAGCTGAGGTTTTTTTATATCATCCGATTTAATCAGGATTCGAGGTGAGTAGGATCACTAGGCGTAAAACTCTTCTTGATATGTTTTAAAATTGTTGCATTTTAAGGATTTGAATGATAGTAGGTAGGTTCAATCATAAAACTAATTGGATCCTATAAGACTGACTCATTAGGTTTTATCCATGGAACGGGATTCCGTGGTATGGGAATAGGTGATGATGATGGTATCCATGGAACGGGATTCCATGGAAGTGCCACAGGAATTTCTGGTCGTTGATATCCGTATTGATTTGATTTTCATCAGCAGACGCGGAATTCTGATTCTGGGGAAAAGCGATGGCGAAGAGTAGAGGTAAGAAGATGATAACTCCCTTCATTTACTCGTTTTTGATTTGACGATTTGAGTTGTGAGATATTGAAGGAGGATCATGAGGTATTTATACTTATGAATCGGAGTTTTTCGAATACATTATACATAAAACTCTTAATAAAATAATAATCTTCAATCTCGAAAAACTAGAGTTGTAATTGTAACATAATAAGGTGAGTTTAAAGATAACAAGGAATAGTTTGTGTCCGGATGAGAAACCGTAACATTGTTGTAGCGTTCAGATGTAACTGTAACTAAAGAATATCGACTGAAGTCCGATGCGTCTGTAACTCTGTGCTTTGCTAAAATCGTCATCCAAATCCTAGTCGTAATCCTAATTATGTTGTCTAAATTTATTCATCATCAGCTCATTAAAAGGCACTACATTAGCACCGAATGAAGGGAAGCTCCATCACTCCGTAAGCTACGTTACTTCTGCTACTCATACTAGCTCAATACGTGCCTAAGTCGTCTAAAAAGGATTAAAATGCGCTTGCATAGCGCACAACACATGCCCTGAGCAGGGACTGGACTGCTGAAAATTAATGATGTTAAACAATTATTTTACATAAACCCTAAGATCTTTGAACACATGAAAATCACGTAGGATTAAACATAAGAAATTAGAGAAACATACCTCCTGACATTGTTTAATAATAATATGAGATCTGATATGAACCTCCTGATTATCAGATCTCGTTGAATAAGAAAAGTGACGGTGATAAGAAAATAAAACTAGGTTTCTCCCTCCTGTCCTTATACCTTTAAGTGTTGTATATGAATAAGCTTAATTGCATTGCATAGAATTTCTGATAGAGGAAATTCTATATATATAGACGGAGAGAGGACCTTGTTTCCTTTTAGGAAATTTGACTCAAGTTAATTTCAGCCGTCCATCAAAGCTAAGCAAATATGGAAATAATCCTTTAATGAGTAAATATGGAAACATCTCCTTATTTATTATAATAATAGTGTGAATAGTATATCTCTTGATACCGATTTCCAATTAGACCATAATTATAAGGAAGACAAATTACGTATCTCGTAATTTTCTTACAGTCTCCCACTTGGTCGATTGGAACATCTTGTAATGTTTCATATAGAGATCATAATTTGCGCATATCATGCTGAACACTACATAAGTGCCTTGGCTGATTCAGTTGTCAAAGGGAGTCATGGCGTGCTCACATCATTTTATAACATGATTACTTCCATGCACCACTTCTTTAACAATTGTCACAGTTAGGCCATAATCGGAGTTCTACGTAATGGTCCATAATGTCTTTGAAGTATAAGACTTTTCTTGTTATCATTCATCCAATCAATAAATGTGTACACAATGGAAAACAAGAATAATATTGTATAGCAAATGTAGAATAGTTAAAGAGATCTCAAAACCATCATACATAGGTTTGTGAATTAAAATGCAGAAAAGAGTAATTAAGGGCTGTATTCAAGACCCATACTATGTGTATGTCCTTGAAAAATTTTAGGAGATAGTCCTTTAGTAAATATATCTGCAATCATGAGATCTGTCCCTATGTGCGTAAGGACAAATTTCTGTAATCTAACATCTTGCTTCAGTGAGAGGTATTTAAGGTTCATGTGTTTTGATCCCTTAGATATCCTATTATGCTTGGAGAGAAAAAAAAATATATTGCAACTTGATTATCACTGTGAAGAGTTATAGGCTGAGTTAAAACTCAAAAGTCCAAACTGAGAGATAAAATTATGCAACCACGCTCCATGTATTGAAGCTTCACTTACTCCCACTGATCTTGAGATTATTACAAAGATCAACGATATTTTCTTTGAAACAAAATCAGTAATGCTTTCATTGAACTTTAAATACCATTGCCTTGGGCAAAATGAGCCACTTTAATACCTTGTTGATTCAGCCTAGACTCCTCTTGGACCAATTTGTGAGTCAGTTCATTAGGTGACCACTTGTCCGTAAGAGTGTTATAATGAACATGGAATGGTCCATATTCAGGAGTAGAGGATAAACTGTTTAGGATAAATTGGACAAGAAAAGAATCATCCATCAACATTCCTAAACTCTTTAGTTTGGCTGCAAGGTTGGTCATTTCAAGAACATGCTCATGCATTGTACGAGTACCATTATTGAACTTCATGGTTGTAAGTTCTGCCATTAATTTCCCAGCAAGGGATTTGTCTGCAATCTTAAACCTTTCTTCAATGTTTTTAAGGTACGATTTTGCACTATCAGCTGTAGGTAGGGAGGTCTTAATGTTGGTTGCAATAGTCCAACGTAAAAATAATATGCATAATCTGTCAGACCTCTCCCAAGCCTCATGGAAAGATATTTCAGCAGGGGTACTTTCTTTGGTTAAATCAGCGGGCTTATCTTTGAGAAGACATGTATCCATTTCCATTAAACCTAAAGTGAACTCTAGTTTGTTCAATTAAGCTGCAATTTTTTTTTTTAAACACAACACAATTCTTATAATGCTCCTGCGGGTAGTCACTATAATACATAATTATTACACATGACATAATAGTATAACCTACCTGTGGGTAGCTATACAGGTTATATGTGTAAGTGGCAGGTAGAATAACTACTATACTAAGGCAAATTGTAATATTCGTATTTATTGAAGGTCACTGCGGTGAACTCTTCTCATACGTTTAACTCATGATATTTGCATAATATAGTATGTCCAAAACTTTTAGGTGCAAATAATTCATCCATTGACATTATGATGAATTATAAGCGATATATGTTTATGATAAAATAATGCATTGTAAGACTTTCTAAACGATTAATCAGCGCAATCCAAATTTATATTAACAGTCATATGCAAAGTGCCGGAATAACATATTAGCATTCGTAGTAAAGTTCAAATAATTCAATTTTATAATAAGAATGTGCCGACAAGAATTCATTAATTATTAATATCTATATACTTAACTTTATGTATACAGAAAAACCATATTGTAAGACAATAATATGTCTAAGCATCAAACTAGCATCAGTTCATCACCTATTCACATGGTTATGAATTAAAGGTGATTGACCAGTATCTCTTTAAATCATCAATGCAAATTACATATTAGAAGTACTACCCAATATCGAAGCCGTATATGACAATTCATGCGCCACGGAAAACGATAAACAATATCTTCATGGTAGAAAATTATTGTGGCAAATTCAAAGCATTAAGTTTGACAATACTCCGTTTTATTATATAAAGCATACGATCAGATGACACACATATTACCAGATGTAATTTTCTCGGTACAATAGTCAGATTTACGAGAATATTACATATAACAACAATTCAAATTAACCAAATAATTTAATACTCCATGATCATCAGGGTGCA
>JAGPOY010025258.1:0-10476 GCA_018983105.1 Silene uniflora
GCAGTTTACAAGCTCCTTGAAAACATGCCCATGCCTTGGGAACAGGTCCGTGATGTCAAGGTTCTGTATCACATTACTGGTGCAATTACGTTTGTAAATGAAATACCATGGGTTGTTGAACCCATATATCTGGCTCAGTGGGGTACTATGTGGATAATGATGAGAAGAGAGAAGAGAGACCGTCGCCACTTTAAAAGAATGAGGTTCCCCCCTTTTGATGATGAGGAGCCTCCACTGGATTATGCTGATAATGTCTTGGATGTGGACCCTTTGGAGCCAATCCAACTTGAATTGGATGAAGAAGAAGACTCTGCTGTGCATGCTTGGTTTTATGATCATAAACCTTTGGTCAAAACAAAACTTATTAATGGGCCAAGTTATCGAAAATGGCATCTTTCTCTGCCAATCATGGCAACATTATATCGGTTTGCTGGCCAGTTGCTCTCTGATTTGGTAGACCAGAATTACTTTTATTTATTCGACATGGAATCTTTCTTCACAGCAAAGGCATTGAATATGTGCATACCTGGTATGTTGAAATTCTTTTTCTCCTGATATTTAATTAGTATTTGGCGGCACTCCACTTTATTTTGGATTTTTTTCTTTTCGCGTAGAATTCTTGGACTATTATCATTATTTCTGTGTAGATAACTAGTGTGGATGGTTCTGCCATCCAAACATTTCAACTTAGCATTTCAACGGTTTTATATGATATCGCATGCTTCATTGTTGTTTTATATTGCATATCGTGTCTATGGTAAACTAGTAATCTGAATTTTTCATCCCATATATTTATGAGATAAGTAGTCGTCTTTGTTACAACTTATGATACATGGAGCAGTGTCATGTTTGGCTGCCCTGATTCTTATTTATTGTTTATATATATGTTGTTCTGGATGATTTTATCTTGCTACTGTTTCTTAAGGAATTACTCGTGCTTAATTTGCAGGAGGTCCAAAGTTTGAGCCTCTTTATCGTGATATGGAGAAAGGAGATGAAGACTGGAATGAGTTCAATGATATCAACAAGCTCATCATCAGATCACCTCTTCGAACAGAGTACAGAATAGCTTTTCCTCACCTTTACAACAATAGACCAAGGAAAGTAAGGCTAGGTGCTTACCACACGCCAATGATAATGTATATAAAAACTGAAGACCCAGATCTCCCAGCATTTTATTATGATCCCTTAATTCACCCAATAACTGCTGCTCATAAGGATAAGGATCTTGGTGAGAAGAAGGTTCATGAGGAGGATGCCGATGATGAATTCAAGCTTCCAGAAGGTGTAGAGCCACTGCTCATTGACACACAGCTATATACTGACACTACTGCTGCTGGGATTTCATTGTTGTATGCTCCAAGGCCATTTAATATGAGATCTGGTCGAACACGACGTGCTGAAGATATACCACTTGTCTCAGAGTGGTTCAAGGAGCACTGGTAAGTTAGCCTTTCCCCATATAATTCCAATTACCATATTTACATTTAGTGATGAATATTCTCCTATTCGGAGATGAGTATTGTTTTTGTTTCCTGTTCTGATGCTTATTCACCCTGGTTTTGTTTTGCAGCCCACCGTCATACCCTGTCAAAGTGCGAGTCAGCTATCAAAAACTATTAAAGTGTTTTGTGCTGAACGAGCTGCATCATAGATCCCCTAAAGCTCAGAAGAAAAAACATCTTTTCAGATCTCTTGCAGCTACCAAGTTTTTCCAGAGTACTGAGCTTGATTGGGTTGAAGCTGGTCTTCAGGTCTGCAGGCAAGGGTACAATATGCTGAATCTTTTGATTCATAGGAAAAATTTGAACTATCTGCATCTTGATTATAATTTCAATTTGAAACCTGTCAAGACGCTGACTACCAAGGAGCGTAAGAAGTCTCGTTTTGGAAATGCTTTTCATCTTTGCCGTGAGATTCTCCGTTTGACAAAGCTTGTAGTTGATGCCAATGTTCAATTTCGCTTGGGCAATGTGGATGCGTTTCAACTGGCTGATGGCTTGCAATATATATTCTCACATGTGGGGCAGCTGACCGGAATGTATAGGTACAAGTATAGGCTCATGAGACAGATCCGCATGTGCAAGGACTTAAAGCACTTGATTTATTATCGCTTCAACACCGGGCCGGTCGGGAAAGGACCCGGGTGTGGTTTCTGGGCGCCTATGTGGAGGGTGTGGCTTTTCTTCCTTCGTGGTATAGTACCGCTGCTGGAGAGGTGGTTGGGAAATCTGCTTGCAAGGCAGTTTGAGGGTCGCCATTCCAAAGGTGTGGCAAAGACTGTTACTAAGCAACGTGTTGAAAGTCACTTTGACTTGGAGCTTCGAGCTGCGGTTATGCATGATGTTCTTGATGCAATGCCAGAGGGTATTAAGCAAAACAAGGCAAGAGTTATATTGCAACATCTGAGTGAAGCTTGGCGTTGTTGGAAAGCAAACATCCCTTGGAAGGTCCCGGGTCTTCCTGTTCCAATAGAAAATATGATTCTTCGTTATGTCAAGTCAAAGGCAGATTGGTGGACAAATGTTGCCCATTATAACCGTGAACGCATCAGAAGAGGAGCTACAGTTGACAAGACAGTTTGTCGTAAAAATCTTGGACGGTTGACTCGTTTGTGGCTGAAGGCAGAGCAAGAACGCCAGCACAATTATCTGAAGGATGGGCCATATGTTACACCAGAAGAAGCTGTGGCTATTTACACTACGACTGTACATTGGTTAGAGTCGAGAAAGTTCTCTCCAATTCCTTTTCCTCCTTTGTCATACAAGCATGACACCAAATTGCTTATCCTTGCTTTGGAGAGGTTGAAGGAATCATATAGTGTTGCTGTTAGATTGAATCAACAGCAGAGAGAAGAGCTGGGTCTTATCGAGCAGGCTTATGATAACCCACACGAGGCTTTATCGAGAATCAAACGTCATCTGCTCACTCAGCGTGCCTTTAAAGAAGTTGGCATTGAGTTCATGGATCTGTATAGTTACCTCATTCCTGTTTATGAGATTGAACCTCTTGAGAAGATCACTGATGCTTATCTTGATCAATATTTGTGGTATGAAGGGGATAAGAGGCACCTGTTTCCAAACTGGGTTAAGCCTGCTGATACGGAACCACCTCCGCTCTTGGTTTATAAATGGTGCCAAGGTATCAATAACTTGCAGAGCATATGGGACACAAGTGAGGGTCAGTGTGTGGTTATGCTGCAGACAAAATTTGAGAAGTTCTTTGAAAAGATCGATTTGACAATGTTGAATAGACTCTTGCGGTTGATTCTTGACCATAATATTGCCGATTATGTTACTGCAAAGAATAATGTGGTTTTGTCATACAAGGATATGAGTCACATAAACTCGTATGGGCTAATACGTGGACTTCAGTTTGCATCCTTTGTAGCACAGTATTATGGTCTTGTGTTGGACCTTCTTCTCTTGGGCTTAACACGTGCCAGTGAACTTGCTGGCCCACCTCAGATGCCAAATGAGTTCATGACTTACTGGGATACAAAGGTGGAAACCAGGCATCCCATTCGATTGTATTCTCGTTACATTGACAAGGTGCACATTCTATTCCGCTTCACCCATGAAGAAGCACGGGATCTTATCCAGCGATATCTTACTGAGCACCCTGATCCTAATAATGAGAATATGGTTGGATACAACCACAAAAAGTGCTGGCCACGGGATGCTCGCATGAGGCTCATGAAGCATGATGTTAACCTGGGTAGAAGTGTTTTCTGGGATATGAAGAATCGCCTCCCAAGAAGTATTACCACCTTAGAGTGGGAGAATGGCTTTGTGTCTGTCTACAGTAAGGATAATCCTAACTTGCTTTTCAGTATGTCTGGGTTTGAAGTACGGATACTGCCAAAGATTAGAATGACACAAGAGGCTTTTAGCAACACTAAAGATGGCGTTTGGAACTTGCAGAATGAGCAGACCAAGGAGCGTACGTCTGTTGCGTTCTTGAGGGTTGATGACGAACACATGAAAGTGTTTGAAAATCGTGTCAGACAAATTCTTATGTCGTCAGGTTCCACTACATTCACTAAGATAGCAAACAAGTGGAACACTGCCCTGATTGGCCTAATGACATACTTTCGTGAAGCAACTGTACATACTCAGGAGCTGTTAGATCTGCTAGTTAAGTGTGAAAACAAGATCCAGACTCGTATAAAGATAGGACTGAACTCAAAAATGCCTAGCAGGTTTCCGCCTGTCATTTTCTACACACCAAAGGAAATTGGTGGTCTTGGAATGCTTTCTATGGGTCACATCTTGATTCCACAAAGTGATCTTCGATACAGTAAACAGACTGATGTTGGTGTGACCCACTTCAGAAGTGGGATGAGCCATGAAGAGGACCAGCTGATTCCAAATCTTTATCGCTACATACAACCTTGGGAAAGTGAGTTTATTGATTCTCAGAGAGTTTGGGCTGAGTATGCACTGAAGAGGCAGGAAGCCCAGTCACAGAATAGGCGTCTAACTCTGGAGGATCTGGAAGATTCATGGGATCGTGGGATACCTAGAATCAATACCTTGTTCCAGAAGGACCGTCATACTTTGGCCTATGACAAAGGATGGAGAGTCCGCACAGATTTTAAGCAATATCAAGTTTTGAAGCAAAATCCTTTCTGGTGGACTCATCAACGCCATGACGGAAAACTATGGAACTTGAATAATTACAGAACTGATGTCATTCAGGCATTAGGAGGAGTTGAAGGAATTTTGGAGCACACACTATTCAAGGGTACATATTTCCCTACATGGGAGGGTCTCTTCTGGGAGAAGGCTTCAGGTTTTGAAGAATCGATGAAGTACAAAAAATTGACAAATGCACAGAGATCCGGGCTAAACCAGATTCCCAACCGTAGATTTACTTTATGGTGGTCTCCTACGATAAATCGAGCAAATGTTTATGTGGGTTTCCAGGTGCAGCTTGATCTAACTGGAATATTTATGCACGGAAAGATTCCTACGTTGAAGATTTCTTTGATTCAGATATTCCGTGCACATTTATGGCAAAAGGTCCATGAGAGTGTTGTCATGGATCTTTGTCAAGTTTTGGATCAGGAGTTGGATGCATTGGAGATCGAAACAGTCCAAAAGGAGACTATACATCCTCGAAAGAGTTACAAAATGAACAGTTCATGTGCAGACATACTTCTCTTTGCTGCACATAGGTGGCCTATGTCAAAACCTAGTCTTGTGGCTGAGACAACGGATGTGTTCGACCAGAAGGCAAGCAATAAATATTGGRTCGATGTGCAGCTTCGTTGGGGGGATTATGATTCTCATGATATTGAGCGTTACACTCGAGCCAAGTTTTTGGATTACACGACAGATAACATGTCTATCTATCCGTCTCCTACAGGAGTAATGGTAGGGCTGGACCTGGCGTACAACTTGCATTCTGCTTTTGGTAACTGGTTTCCTGGTTCAAAACCGTTGCTTGCGCAAGCAATGAATAAGATTATGAAGGTGCATTTCCTCACATTTTGTTTTTCAAGCTTATCTTTTCTATTCATGTCTTTCTGACTTCTTTTTATTGTGCAGTCAAATCCGGCACTATATGTTTTGAGAGAGCGTATAAGGAAAGGTTTGCAGCTGTACTCTTCTGAACCCACTGAGCCATATCTGTCATCTCAAAACTATGGTGAGATATTCAGCAACCAGATCATATGGTTCGTCGATGATACTAATGTCTATCGTGTCACAATTCACAAAACATTTGAAGGAAATCTAACCACCAAGCCCATTAATGGTGCTATTTTCATATTTAATCCTCGGACTGGACAGCTTTTTTTGAAGGTATGCTGTTTTTCTTGGCTATCAATTTGTCATGTGTGTTTTTTGTTTACTATTTGCAGGCTGCAAAATAATGGTTTTCTCTTCGCATTTGAATCCGAAGTTAATTTTATCTTGATTTTTTAACAGGTTATTCACACTACTGTATGGGCCGGGCAAAAGCGTCTGGGTCAGTTGGCCAAGTGGAAAACAGCTGAAGAAGTAGCTGCGCTAGTGCGGTCTTTACCTGTTGAAGAACAACCAAAGCAAATTATTGTGACACGTAAAGGAATGTTGGATCCTTTGGAAGTTCACTTGCTTGATTTCCCAAACGTAGTTATAAAAGGAAGTGAATTGCAACTTCCTTTCCAGGCCTGCTTAAAGATTGAGAAATTTGGTGATTTAATTCTGAAGGCCACAGAGCCACAGATGGTTTTGTTTAACATATATGATGACTGGTTGAGGAGTATATCTTCTTATACGGCGTTCTCCCGGCTAATCCTCATCCTCCGATCACTTCATGTTAACAATGAAAAGGCCAAGATGTTACTGAAACCTGACAAAACTGTTGTCACTGAACCACATCACATATGGCCTTCTCTCACTGATGATCAATGGATGAAGGTAATTTTTTTTATTGGGTTTACGTTTCCTTTACTAATTTTCTTGTCTTCCTTTGATGTGTTTCTTCCCGTGAGGTGTTTTCTTTTTTGGGCTATACAGTAGCTGGCTCTTTATTAGTGTCAGGGTGCCCAAGTAAGGTACTCGATGCCCTTTTATGATATTGCTCTTTTTGACCTGCCAATTGTTTAGAATCTCTTTGGCCTGTCCTATCCTGTAATTTACATCTTCCTTTCTGGCATGGTCTGTGAGGTCGAGAAAGAGTATAATATTGTGTAGCCAACTTGCATGTGCTGACATAAAAAACCAATCCAAATGCAAATAAAAAACTCTTGGGATGCTATTTAAGGAGCCAGCTGTTGTTTTGGAGCCTGTTTTCTTTCATTCACTACCTGAAACGTTAACTGAGGTCATTCTCTGCAGGTTGAGGTTGCCCTGAGAGACCTTATACTTTCTGACTATGCCAAGAAGAACAACGTGAACACGTCTGCCTTGACGCAGTCTGAGATTCGTGATATCATTCTTGGAGCTGAGATAACTCCCCCATCTCTGCAGAGACAGCAAATTGCTGATGTTGATAATCAGGTGAGTTGAAAAAACTAGGATTCTAGGATTGTTTTTTTTTTTTTATTCGTTTTTTTTCCCCGATGATTTCCTTAATTTCCTCGTGCTACATCATAGCTAAAAATGTCCTTTTACCTCTGTATGCAGGCAAAGGCAGGTAGTCAATTAACTGCTGTCACAACAAAAACGACTAATGTGCATGGTGATGATATGATCAGCACCACAACAAGTCCTTATGAGCAGGAAAAGTTTAGCTCAAAGACTGATTGGCGTGTCAGAGCTATATCTGCTACAAATCTTTACTTGCGCGTTAATCATATCTATGTTAACTCAGAGGACATCAAGGTTAGCATACTCTTGGCTATCAGTGTTACTATCTCCTACCCCATCCCATTTATGTTGTTAACTCTTGGCTATCGGTGTTACTATCTCCTACCCCATCCCATTTATGTTGTTCCTTTGTGACATTAGTCAATGAGTGTCTACTTTGACAAATATTTTCAATTATACAACTTTTGAAAAACGACAAAATGAAAATAGTTTGTTTTGATGTATGGAGTATTAAGTCTGACAATTCAGATTCTGTCTTTACATATATTTGATGGTCAAAAATTGAAATTGTTGGCTACTAAAGTTAAATGAGACATCAAATTGGGGATGGACGTATTTTGCTATTTGTTGGTTTGCTGCCACTTTACTGGAAGTTTAATGAATATTTATTTATATCTGTTCAGGAAACGGGGTACACTTACATTATGCCAAAGAACATTCTAAAGAAGTTCATCTGTATAGCAG
The DNA here is from genome assembly GCA_018983105.1 of Silene uniflora. Taxonomy (NCBI): domain Eukaryota; kingdom Viridiplantae; phylum Streptophyta; class Magnoliopsida; order Caryophyllales; family Caryophyllaceae; genus Silene; species Silene uniflora. The sequence goes on from JAGPOY010025258.1 coordinate 7,764, forward strand.
ATTTACGAACACAGATTGCAGGATACTTATATGGCATAAGTCCGCCAGACAATCCTCAGGTCAAAGAGATTCGCTGTATTGCGATGCCACCACAATTGGGAACTCACCAGCAGGTGAATCTGCCGTTGCAGCTTCCAGAGCACGATTTCCTGAATGATTTGGAACCTTTAGGGTGGATACATACACAGCCAAATGAGCTTTCTCAGCTATCGCCACAGGTACTTTCTCGAGTTGTTCTCAGTTCTCACTTGGTATTCCTGATATTTCCAAATGTTTTCAATTTTCATCTTGCTTCTATTTCTTCAATCAGTTAGCATTAGTCTCCTGTTTTGTAAGTCAATTAGTAAAATGGTTTTGTGGGAGTCTGTTTCATTTTCATACCCGCCCACATACTCATTAAGCCGTTTAAAAACAAAATCAAGAATTAATTAACCCATAATATGGGTGAGTCTCACGATAACCTCCCCATGGGACTGTTTCTTAAAAGAATGTGTGTTTTTCAATATCTGATATTATTGATCCTGAATTGTAGGATGTAAGAAGTCATGCTCGCATCTTGGAGAACAACAAACATTGGGATGGAGAGAAATGCATTATCCTAACATGCAGTTTCACCCCAGGTTCATGTTCATTAACTGCATACAAGCTTACTCCATCTGGTTATGAATGGGCTCGTGCTCAAAAGGATACTGGGAGCAGCCTTCATGGGTATCTTCCGACTCACTCTGAGAAGGTTCAGATGCTTCTCAGTGATCGGTTCCTCGGGTTCTACATGGTACATATCCTTACCCCGTCCTATTTTTTAATTTTTTTAGTAATTTTATTGATAGCTGCGAGATACAAGAAAATGGCATGAAGCCAATGAACAAGCTCATCCGAAGGCAAAATCAAAGAATTTGACAATATTAACAAAATGAATGCCTCTGCAACCAGAATTAAAACAAATACTATTTTCAAGGACTTAAAGCACCAAAATTCTCGACAGTCAACTTATTTGGTCATTTCTTTCATTTCAGGTTCCTGATAGTAGCCCGTGGAATTACAACTTCATGGGTGCCAAGCATTCAACCAACCTGAAATACGGGGTCAAGCTTGGGACGCCCAAGGAGTACTACCACGAGGAGCACCGACCCACTCACTACCTCGAGTTCATCAAAATGGAGGAGGGAGAGACTGTTGAGGTTGAGAGAGAAGATAAGTTCACTTGAATTTCGGCACGCACTATTTGTAGCTCTGATACTATTTGTAGCAGATAGTGTAACCCTAGTGCATATCCGTTGTACAAATTAGCTTGCTAGGAATGATGTCAGCTTGTACATATTTGCCACTAAATTCTACTGGAAGGGTATTGAATTTTGTTAGTTCCTTAGTATATGTAATCAGAGTTGCTAACTTAGCTAAGTTCGTCGACTATCGTTTCCAAGTAATCAAGTACGGAGTATTACATATTGTTATATACAAGGATCTCTTTTACTATTTCGATCACGACTCGGTATGGTTGTCAGCTCATGCTGTAAGGTGTTGGGTCATTCCAGTCCTTCTGGATTGAGTGACAGACGGCTACACGGAGCGGTTGTAGGGGATGTGACTCTGAGGTCAATCATATCCAGAGGTCTGAAAAGCCGTCTCGAGATTTGGATTCCAAGGGGTTTGCAATTTTTGTTTGAGTGACTACGAAATTACTCTAGTAGGTAAGGTGTTTGGTCATCCCAGCCCTTGTGGTTCAGGAAGGTGCAATGAAATGAATAGATTTTGATACATAAAAAGGGTTAGATTTAGGACCCTGAATCAGCTTGTACTTGTTTTGTGGACGGTTTTTCACTGATTCTCACAAATTGTTATCGCAAACATCATGATGATATCCCATGATTCAGATTTTGCAACATTCTATACAATACATGAATACACACATATACAAGACCCTTTTTTTTTTAAAGTACAGTTCGGAAATCCTGTACCCCTCACCGCGAAAATGTTCTACAAGTCCAAAGCAAAGAGAAAAGGCATCCCAATTCACCGGGAAGTGGGCTTACATCGGGATAGCCTGGATATATGCAGAATCATCAACCGAAAACTAAACGAAGGACAACCAAAACCTATGCCACAAAATGTACCTAAGAAAAATCACTCTCACAAGCCAGATTCTGAATTTACTACTTCCATTTCAACTGGAGTTTATATTTTTCAAATTATACAAAGGGAAACTGCGAAAAGTATAAACCACCTTTTGAAATGGACCTAGTATTACTTACTAAGACGTCGACTGACACTCACTCATCAAGGTGTCTTAGCGATCAAGACTATTTTCAGGTCCCGGAACATCAACTTTGGTTTCTACTTTACTGTCTTTTTCTTCTGACGTAGAGGCGGACTTATCCTCCACGATACCATCATTATCATCACCTATTTCCCCACTTGCATACAAGTTCTTTTCCAAGGCAATTAGCTTGTCTTTCAATTTTCCCTTCAGCATTTCGACCACATCGAGCATTGTGGGCCGCTTCTCAGGATATTTCTGAGCACAAACAAGAGCAATCGAGATTACTCTCCTCAACTCTTCCTCCACATAGTTACCATTTAGTTTTGGGTCAGCTAGTTCACTGAACTTTCCCTCTCGAACCAAGGGTAGGGCCCACTCCGCTATTGAACGGTTTGATAACGAGGTTAGCTTCTGAAGAGCTCTTCTCCCTGTAGCAATTTCCAATAGTAGAAT
>JAGPOY010025666.1:0-11086 GCA_018983105.1 Silene uniflora
CGAGGACGAGTACAATGAGCGAGAGAGTTAATTATGGCTAGTACAATTGCTAGGGTTTCGTGTGTGTGGCGTTGAATGAATCTCACGTTCCCTCCTTGTCTTCTTATATAGGGGCTAAACCCTAGTAGGGTTTAGTTGGCTTTCCCTCCAAGTCATCTCGAGGCGCCTCCACGCGTAATGCCGAGCCCTGGATGGGCTGATTGCCGCTTGCTGCTTGCTGGGCCTGTGGGCGCTGAGTCCTTCTCGCTTAATCTGCAACTTATTCGTCCTCCTCTGTCCATGGGCATCTGGCTCCTTTCTTCAGCTCGGCCCAACATGACATAATACAATGTTGGGCCTTTCTTCTTTCAACTCCGGGTTAATGCTAGTGGGCCGGGCATGCGAATTATGCCCAAACATGCATCTTGCCTTGAATCGGGCAAGGGTGCGCGCCACGATTCGGCTAAAGTACCGGACCGTGACACATAGCATATGAATTACTCATTACATCAACAAAATGGATACCCAAGTGTGGAAAAAGCCAAAGCTAGATGTCAGGCAAACTAGTGGAAAAAGACTTGGTGGTTTATGCGGTCCATTCGGCCTTCGCCAAATCCGTAAATCCCAAAACGCAGGTCATTATCACAATTAACGTGTCTGCCTATGTTTTAATTAGAACCGGAAAAAAAACTAACCATATTTCTAAATTCTGTTTGGACAAACTCAAAAGTAATCAACAAAATTTGGTAATTGTAATGGACCCAACCAACTCAATTATTATCTACAGAAATCTAATTAACATTTGAATGCATCTTGATTGTGACGGGCACTATCCGTTACAAGTTGAAGACGGGTACTGCTCCTCTCACAATAAAGCAAGTGAGAGGGCAAGTGGGGCAGAAATGGAGCATCCTATGAATACTGCTACTTGCATATTGTGAGAGAGGCATTATCCGTCTTCAGCTTGTGACGGCAGCTTCAATGAGAATTTGTGTTAACATTTAGCTACTCTTTTCGTTCGATCATTTATTTACTAGAATTATTGTGGATCAGAGCACATCCAACTTTAAGACATAGAAGATGGATTACTCACTACACATAAAAAATAGCGCATGTGGATTTCCTCGTCATCTATATATATCTATAATAGAAGAACCACTAAATATCTAACTGAACACGTGTCAATCTCTCATCGATTTTTTTCCCGCCAAACATACACAACCCTAATTTATGAAAACTAATCATTGATCAATCAATAAATTAAAGGGAAAATATTAAAAATGGAAATAAATATATTCTTAAACCTATTCCTTCACGTATTTGATACTCCATATAATCTTCTTTCCTTAAAACATTGTCATTTTAAATTTCTTACTACATTAATTATTTTACATCATGATTTACTCCATAAATGCAGACAGGTATGCCTTTATACCACTTCAATATCGTTCAATTTTTTTCACCTATAATTTATCATATATAAATTGTGGTGATTTGAATTACCTATGATGTATCATTATTTTGGGGATACGTAAATTAATTTGAATGTCCTATTTTCATTTTTGTCTTATTGTCTAAAGCAGGTATGATGATTGTGTTATGCAAGAATAAACTTATTGAGAAGCCTCTAATTTCAATTTTGATGAAACATTTTCCACATATACATCAAATAATACTCAAAAGTAATTATTTGTTTACAAGAAAAGCGTGATGGCATTTGACGACTATGGATGAGAAATTTGTTCTGTAAAATTATAGGTTCGTCTTTGTTTTATCCTTTGCATCATACTCTTGAATGTATGAAACTATGAATGGATTACTTGCCATGAATTAGTTTGTGAATGTTGGAGGAGGTAGTCTCTTTTAAGAGAAGACTTTTGCAAATATCCAGATAAGAGACATGTCCGTCTTAAGATTAAAACGGGGTTAAATATATTACAATTTCATAGATAAGACAAGTCTTTTGCAAATATCTAGGTATTTTGTTTTTGTCGGAGGAGTAGTTATTCGACCCGTCTTAAGCTTAAGATAGATAATGTTCGTTTTAAATGAGAATTTGTGAAGGTGAGGCGTTAACTTAAAATCTGGTGTGCATTTTCTTTAAGACATGGACTTTTCATATATCTATATAAAAGTATAACACAAATAGAGAAACCACTAAACACATCTGTTGACACGTGTCATTTTTCTATGCAACACCCGCCTAACTATTACATCTAACCCTAAAAAATGTCTAAAGCGAATAAGAGACGAACTTCTTTACAGTCATATTTAATGAGTATAAACATAGTGGTTTGTGAATATTTGCTCATTGTAAGCTAATCAAATTGTCATTATTTAGCAATTTGGTTACATTATAAACTATCAAGTGTGTCAATTTTAAAATATCCAAAGGGAGTATAAGATACAAATAATCTTTTGCATTTGTGTTATACCTCATCCTTTCTGATCATTTGTTTATTTGGCAAGAGAAGTATAATACAATTAGGTGATCAAATTACCATTTAAAACCTTCTCAAATCTCAATATATAAAGGTAAACAAATAAATAATACACCTTAAATAAAAATAGGTAGACAAATGACTAGAACGAAGGGAGTAAATCATTTTCCTTCATTTTTTTTAAGAATATCTATAGTAAAATGTTTGTATTAGATATTTTCCATTCAAACTAATATAATTTTATAACAATCAAATTTTAAATCATCTATACATTATTTATACATTCCCGTGCAATTTGCACGGGTACTAAACTAGTTTAACTCTATAGGAATTGAATTTCCATCTTAAAACCTCATTTGACCCCATAATCACCATATCTTCAAATTCTGTTTCGAGCAACTCAAAAAGGATCAACAAAATTTGGTAATTGTAATGGACCAACCAACTCAATAATTATCTAAATATATCTAATCAATAATTATAGCTACTCTTTTCGTCCCATCATTTATTTACCAAAAGCATGTTACTGAAGCGGCATAAATATAACTTTAAAGCATTACTCAGTGTCATGGTTTACTCAGGGCACGCCAAAAATAACAACTGTGGATTTCCTCGTCATCTAACTGTATAAGGACCGAATTGCCATCATAAAACCTAGTGGTGGACGAATTAGTTTAATTCCAAAATCCAAATAAGGCTGATTGATTTAACCTTTGTGCTCACACCACCGTCCATTCGGCATATTCACCTTTGGCCTAATAATTAAACGCAAAAAGACATACTTTATGGCTTTCATTATCACTAATTCATGTGACCCCATGATCACCATCTCCTACCAACAACTCTCCATACGGCTTTATATATCTTCAATTCCACCACCACTCCTTTCATTCCATAAGCACCAAAAATGGCATTAGGGGTTACAAATGTACGTCTCGTAGCGACCGCGATCCTTGTGATGGTGTGTGTTTTTGCATTTGGTAACAACAATTTGATGGCAAATGGGCAATGTGAAGGTGATATTTCAGGGCTAATTAGCGAATGTGCCAAGTATGTGATGAAGGCGGGGAAACAAACCCCGCCTTCATCGGAATGTTGCACTGTGGCTAAGAAGTCTGATATTCCATGCCTATGCAAGTATGTGACTAAGGATATTGAGCAGTATGTTAGTGCTAAGAAGGCTGTTTATGTTGCTCAATATTGTGGCCTCGCTCTTCAACATGGCTCTAAGTGTGGAAGTAAGTCTTTCCATAAACTTCAAATCTACTCTATTGTTTCATTCTTTCATCCCTCTCATACAAATTAGATTACTTATTTTTAACAACTTATATCAGTGTTAAACGTGATACGAGTCAAATAGATAAATGAGACAAAAATTAGAATGTCTAAGAAATGACAATAAAAACTTGTACTCCGTATATGGGTAGTACATAACTGATAACCTGTTTTAATCTTGAGATTGATATCGCTGTCTTAAACGATATATACCAATTACCAATAGCTTATTATTTTTCTTTGCTGAGGCATCTATCTTTGTTTGCAGGCTACACCATTCCGTCTCAGTGAGTAGTGCTGCAAAAATACAAGTACTCCGTAACTAGTGGCTACTAAAAATGAAAAATTAAACGGCTAGACTTTACATGTTGTGGCTCTCATGAAATGTAATGGTTGAGTTCTTGAACTCTACCGTAGCATTAGCATCATAGCATGTATCATGTACTCTAATATTTATTAGTCCTCAAATAAATAAAAATATAAATTTGGTGTACGTCAATGTCTCATGTGTTTATAAGCATCAAAATACACATATTTAGTTGTTCTGGCCTATTCTTCTTCAAATACGGTTTTCATATTAAGGGGCGTCTAGTTTGCAAGACGAAAATGGAAGAGAATTAATAAAGAGGAGTAAAGGAATGAAAATGGGATTACCATATGTGATGGTGGTAGCACTCCACCACCACCACCAACGAGTCAACGACCCCTCGCAATGCAACACCTGCCCCTTGTTCAACCCTTAATTAAATGGCACTGTTACCCTTACAAAAACCCTCTACCACCCCCTAAAATGCCACATTTAGTATTTTTGGTGGTGGGGAGTGGAGGTTTATCTAAGGTTGATGTGTGTTTAAGGATGATGGTGTGGAATTCAGCAAGAATGGGATGAGGTGAAATAGCCGGTGCGTGGGGAGGAAAGGTATGAGACGGAAGGTGTCGGAACCACCATTCTAACTCGGTATAAAACCGGTAAAGAATACTTAACCAGACATAAACCAACAAATGATAATTTTGACCCGATATGAACGGCTACATGACATGTTGGCGGTTGGCCGAATTAATATGATCCCGTCTAACAGCCACTATGAAATGAAATGAATGGTAAAGATTACTTTTGTCCTGACATAAACCGATATTTAATTATTTTGACCTGATATGAATCATTACATGACATGTTAACCGAACTAACCTAATTCTGTAACAAGTGAGACCCGACCAAGAGTTATCCAATCTAACCCCACCCCCGAACTATGTCATGATCCGAAATTACCGGACCGAAGCCAGTTCGACCCACCAATGCACGTGAGCTGAAATAATTCGAAAATATGATGACCTGAATGCGAAACAGCACGACTTGTATCCGACTAGACACACCCGATTGCCACGGCCTTATTTTGATCATGACCTGTCCTGTTATCCGTACTCAACTCAACCAGTTACCGGTCAAGCAAATTTGCAAGTGCATCCATTGTAGCCCTTTGTTAAACATTGAAACCCCTCACTCACTAGAAAATTTCAAATTAAAAATATTAACAATTAATTAATTAATTGAATTGCCTCTAATTTTGATTGAATACCGCAAAAAGGGTTTGAATAATTTTAGCGATCGAATGGAAAGATGGGATGGAAGAATTACACACGCTCAACGGCCCAAAGAAGCGTTACTGTCGCAATCAATGGTCTCCTCCTCCTTATAAAACTGGTAATTTACTTTTTCCAGCGTAAATTCGTAATCCCCTTTATTTTGTATTTACTTTCTTGTTTTGTGGGATTTTCTTAGTCTTGGGTTTATTTAAGTTCTGATGATGATTGGATTACCGGAAATTATACAGTCCTAGTCCATATGGAATAGTTTATATTTACGGAGTACTTTCTTTTGTTAGGGAAAAGTAAATCAAACGTAAATTATTGACGGGAACGGAGGGATTAACATATTAGCTGAGTGTATTTCAATAAACAAGAGTGCTAATACGGGTGAATGGTGATCGATGAATTGATTCTCGATTCAAGTGCTTCAAGTTCAGTAATTCTTGTGTAAAACCGTCTTATGCTAGAATTTGTGCAATTGAGAAATTTCACATGTAGAATGACTAAATTACAGTGCATGCAGCCATGCATTAAAATTGACATTTGACAATATCACAAGTTATTTGCAACACCAATGAATCATACTGAGAAAACCAGTAACTGAGTAATTAGTCAGAGATAAATTACAAATTACATGCACCCAATAGTACTTCTACGACTCTTGTGACCACTTTATGGAGTTTTCTCCACATTAACACTAATAATTACTCATGGGGGAAGTAGAAAGTTGGGAAACCCATGGGGGAAACAACACTAGGATAGTAGAGAACGGGGACGAGGGCGATACTGGAATTCAGATAACAATAAAAGGGTCAGTTTCGGAGGTCAATGGTCGTACTAATATCATTTGCTTGTTGATTCAGCAAGTGTTCCTAGTGACGGGTATATCCTTCACAAGCTTGCGACGGATCAATACTACCCATACGAGTAGATAAGAGAAAAAACATTTTGCTACTCCTTGGACATTTTGCTTTTGTCTTATTAAAAACGTTCTCGGGGAGAGTTTAATGGTCAGCCATGTTTAATCAAACTCCCAAATCCCGACATGTATACATTGACAAAATTACATGCAACCAATCCTAAGGAGAAAACCAGTAACTCAGTGATGTCATTAATAACAAATTACATGCACCCAATAAGATCTTCTTCTGTTGAGACCATTTTTTGAATTTCCTCCGCATTACCACTATATATACACACCTCTACTAATCACTTCAAACACAAGCATCACATTATCACATAATATCTAATTATATTATATCTTCTTCTTAATTACGATCCTAATATAACAATGGCATGCCTGATTAACGTCCGCTTTCTTTCGTTTGCGATGTGTTTAGGTTTAATTGGGGTTTATTATGGTAACATCAAAGTAGGAAATGGGCAATGTGGGGGTGATTTGCAGGGGCTTCTAACCCAATGTGCAGCCTTTGTTTCAAAACCCGGCCCCATCACCGACCCGACTCAAGGATGTTGTGATGTGATTAAGACCATTGATGTAGATTGTGTGTGTAAGCATATTACTAAACAAGCTGAAGAGATGATTAGCATGCCTAAGGCCATGCATTGTCTTCAGTTTTGTGGCAAGCCTTTGGCACATGGCTCCAAATGTGGAAGTAAGTCCATTTACACTCTTATCTAATTTCCTATTCTCTTGTTAATTACTGTGATATTTCACTTACAGGGTCAATTTTGAGTATGATTGTTGTATGATACAAAATTATGTTAAATTTTAATACTCCCTCCAAGCCTGCCTATAGTTCCTCTTTCATTATAATACTCCTCACATATAATAGAAAAAGGGGAACTATAGGCAGACTTGGAGGGAGTAGAATTTATGTTGTGTGTGAGAGTTATTGATATAACTCGTTGCGCCATCTTATTTTTCATTTTCTATTTGGGAGTCAAAATTATATCATTCTAATTTTGCATATATATATATATATATGCATTGTTAATTTTTGTTTATGTTTTTCCCATTGCACTAATCCTCCTATGACGGTCTCGCAATAACAGTATTGTGAGATCTCTCACCTAAAAGGTGGTTAGGTTTTCAATTTCTTTTTTTTTTGATTAGTTATTAGTCAGTGGCGGCTCTTGGAATTGGATAGAGGGGGTGCGAAAATTTTACAAAATCAAAAGACTTTTAGTCCGCGGCGGCGAAATCAAAATTAATATAATAAAATTTCATAAATTTCACATACGTCTTTCTTAAAAAATTTCTTTTTGAAAGGATTTTTTAATACGAGGCTATCAGACCGACGCAAAATAGAATACGGAAAAAATATTTATTATATACCAAACAAATTATTCTTTTTGTTAAATTTTTTGATATGATTGACATATTTATCAAGAATTTTATAATTACAATACTAAAACTACTTGTTATATTAGGGGTGAGAGTATTTAATTACTCCTTTATTAGGCCTATTTTGTATTATTGTAGGTGAAAATTAATTAAAAGAAAATAAAGCAAAAATTGTTGGTTGTGGTAATCGAACCCGCAACCTCTAGGTTAGAAAAATTGCCTCTTGCCACTGAACCAAACAATCAACTATCAAATATATTGCATAATAATATATATATTTCAGATTTAGGGGTGCAGCCGCACCCCCTGCACCCCAAGAACCGCCCCTGTTATTAGTGTATTTTATAGGTCGTCTACTCGTCTCACAATACTCTTAGTATGAGACTGTTTTACCGGAATCTTACTCTTTCCTTTGTTTTTGAAGGTTACACGGTTCCAGCAGTGATGAAGGAAAATGGGCTGAATTAAAGAGAGAAACCAAAACTTCAATATTATGGCAACAATAATATTCTTCCTACTAGGTCTCGCTGTAATGGTTGCTCTAAGCATTGTCCTAATAGTTTAGCTGCATGGTTTGAGATGCTTTGTTTGTTTGAGTCTAAGTTTTACAGATGTTTTAAACCTTTGCAATGTTTGGTGTGACTTGGGACGTCTTGTACTTGTTAAGGACTTAAGGAGTATATCGACTATCGAGTACCCTTCTTTAATTTCATGTTTTATTTGTTCCGATAAATTATTAAATTGACCGGAAAATTAAAAATAATTATCCCCTTAGAACTCAAGATTCAGAAATTCAAGTCTATAGAACAAATCTTGTTCAAGTAATCAAAGTGCCAACTGTCAAGGTAGTCATAAATAATTATTTCGGCTATTATGAATTATGAATAAGGCAAGCAACGGAAAAAATAATTATTTCGGCTATTTGCAAATGAAGGAGAAAAATGTGCTAATGTATACTAGTTTAGATCTCGCGCAATGAATGCGCGGTATGTAAAAAGTCTTTTTTTTTTTTGTATTACTTAATCATGCTAAAATAGCACCTCATTAATTTTTCATATATATTTCACTTCATTATATTTTGATCTGAGAAAAAAAATTTATTGAACTTTAAAATTATTCAAGAAAACTGAGTAAAATTGAACTGTAAAATAATACTTCGTAGTGGTATCTCATTAATTGTTCATTTTTCTCATTATTGTATTTTGTTTCGAGAAAAAAAAATTAAAGCTGAAAATTAATCAAAGAAAATTGAGTAATGTGCTGAAATGTATTTTTTAAAAAAGTATTTTTATACCACAAAGCTAATGATTCCAATTTATAAGTTCTCTCAATTTTGTTTTGTCGTGAAAGTAATCAAAACGATTTATAATAATTTTGTTTATACATGGTAAATAATAGCATCAATAATCTATATCTATATCTATATAATATTATTAAAAGGCTAGGCAAAAAATGTCACGTAGACAAAGCCACCTACGATTATAAATGTCACGTAAAACCCACCTAGGATTAAATATGCCACGTAGTCATCGACTAAAAACCACCTACAAATAAATTATTTCTTAATCGACCTTTTTTTCCTTATTTCTTTTAAAAAAAAATATACATATGATTAGTAGTCAGTGTTCTTTTACTCCACCCACACATGAATCAACTACATATACAATCTTCAAAATATCATCTTCCACAATTTTTTGCCAAAAATGCATTTGGATTGCCGATGTCCGCGTTGGAATTTATATTTATCTATACAATATAGTTAAAAGACTACATGAATTATTAAATTTTATTCAACTTGACAAACAAAACCTTATATTTCACCTCATTCATAAATTTAAAAAAAAAAAATTTAAATATAAGTTGCAAACACAAAATAAAAAAAAAATAAAAAACAAAACAAAACAAAATTTATGCAAACCTTTTATCTCTCTCATAATTTTGGTTATCAATTTACCCTATTTATTTAACTTTATTATCTTTATTTAATAATGATCTTTTTGTTTTCCCCTCACCATCTAAGTAGCACCAAAACGGACACGGACACGTGACACGGCATCCCATGAAATTTAGGACACGGGACACGTTATATAAATTTAATAAAATATATATTTTTTAATTATAAAAGTTCGATTTTATTTTTATAAAAGTATTTGATGTCAAATTTAAATAAGTGAAGGAAAAATTTACCGTTATTTATAACTCATTTTCATTTCTAATCCAAACTCATCTTCTAATCAATCTCTTTCGTGAGCTCATTTCTCGTCTAAAGAACATAATTCACCCTAAATGATGTCCAAATACCATGGACACGCGTCGGACACGTGCCTAAATAAATGTTGGAAGTTAGACACGGCTTTATAGGTGTCCGACACGTTTCGACGTGTGTCCGACGAGTGTCGGTGTCGGACACGGTGTCGGACACGGTACGGCTAAAAAAGAGAAGTGTCCGTGCTACCTAGCTCACCATTATATAACAATAATCATAATTTCCATGTTATTTAAAAATTTGGTATCTAAAGTACAATATTATAAAAAGGCAAGACTAAATATTTCACTAAGTCATCTCACAAAGTCATGTGTCATAAAAAAAAGTCATTTTCGATTATCATGTGTCACATGCTTATAAGTAAAAAAAATATAAAAAATATAAGTCTCAAACATACAAAATAAATTAAAAAAAAATTGATGCAAACCTTTTATCTCCCTCTCATAACTTTTGTAATAATTTACTCTATTTATTTAATTTTATTATCGTTATTTAATAATGATATTTTTGCTTTCTCCTAACCATTATATAACAATCACAATTTTCATTTTTTTCAAAAAATTAGTATGTAAAGTTTACATAGATAACTAAATTATTTTTTTTAGTCCTTTTCTTTATTGTATATTGAATTATTTAGAATATTAATTTTTATTATTTTTGTGTTTTCAAATTGTAGGAGGATGATACATACTCACATATCAAAAAACTGCATGAAATTGGTGTTATAGGTATGAATCTTCTTTACATATTTTTGTTTGGTTTGAATGACTTTTTCATTTGCTTTTCTTTTTCTAAATTGGTGTATATGCAACAAATGATAGCATGAACGAAGAGAGTGATATTAACAACAAATTACAAATATGACTAAGGCAAGATAGTGTAAATATATATAGTATTTTCTATATATTTAATTAAGTTGGATAAATGGCTAAATCTATATTTTCTTTATGATTTTAATACTAATGAGATCAGATAGGATACATTTAATTGTGTTGTCTTATTGTTGCTTTGATGATAAGATGGCAAAAGTACATTGTATATATCGATTTTCGATAATCTGTTTATATTAATTCTCTTAGTATAATTACTTACATTTTATCCCAAAATAACATAATACTTATGAGTAGCATATCTTTTTTACTTTTAATTTTCAATTTGAGAATAAATGTTTTATCTATTTACCCACCTTATTTAAATTATTTCAATTTGATTAAACGTTACAATAGTTAA